>QLPI01009501.1:0-18418 GCA_003314275.1 Chroogomphus rutilus
GTTTCTGAGGAGACTGGGTGGGGGATAATTGTATTGATGTGTTTGGTGACCTGAGTAGTATTGGCAGCTCTGCCAGTAGCAATTTGTGATAAAAATAGCATGTTGATCTCTAGAGGAAAGCTTGGGGGGATGACCTCCAGAGGAGCAGGGCTGGTTGCTATAGAGAGTTCTCAGAGTCCTGGATACTGTGGACTGGCTGAGGCCAAGTCTTGAGGCAATAGTACGAGTGGAATGACCATGAGAGGCCAAGGAAAGGATGTTTTCTTTTTGAGCAGAGGAAGTGGGGTGCATTGGAGTGTAGTGAAGTTCTGGACATGTTGGAGGGGATTAAATACCTTAATTTAAGTTCTCATGAAAGATAAGGGTTACCATAGTAACCATCTATCAAGGGTTGCATGTTATATAATACATGGAGCATCAGATTCTGATTGTTCTGATACCATCTCACAAAACTGAGTCAATGGGCCCTTGATTTGAATTGCCCATATCTTCATCACCCCTGATCGGAATTATATAATTTTCTAATGGTTGCATAGCCCTGATCAGATTCTTTCTTTGACGGACCAACACTTTTTTTATATATGTTTTACATTCAAAGCTATTCAATGAATAGTCCAAAAGAACCAAACATTGACTCAGTTTTGTAAGTCACTGTATGACACAAACATGCCGCATGCACTGCATGTGTGCAGGTGTGGCGCACACCCAACACCCATCCACCCATGGGAAAAAACCCATGGGTTGATGGGTTCAGGTTCCTTATGGGTTGGGTGTGGGTCACCTACATTTGACCTGTGCCATTCCCTATTCTCCAATTGCTTAGCTTCACTAAGGTGACATGTAGCCATAGCCTCTGGGTGTATAATAAGGGTGACACAAGGATCATCCTTCCTGTGTTTGTGGATGAAATGATCATTGCATCTAAATCCAAAGTGACTATCTAGCAGTTCAAGTCAGAATTAAAGAAGTAGTTTGAGATTCATGACTTGGATCCCATTAACTTCCTGCTTGGAGTTGGCATTGAAAGAGATAGAGGAAGTGCACATTATATCTCTCACAAACTGTAAGGGCAACCTAAGCAGATGCTCTACCCTAGGATGGCATACTGGTGAAGGGAGATCCAAAGTATTAGTGTAGGATCTATGTACATAGTGCTAGCATACCTGGTGAAGGGGGATCTAAAGAGAAAACTCTAAGGAACCCCTTTTCTCCCCTAACTATAGTTATATACATGCTGCAGCCATGGCACTCCATTCATCTCAGGCATAGTGCTCCATGGCCTTTGGATATAGAACCAGGGTGCCAGGGGCACCAGCAATTGCTGATGGTGTGGGTGATAGCTGCAAATGATGCCTGCTGATGTTGGCTGCCACACATAGTGCTTGTTTTGTATGTAGTTCAGTCAGGGTGGTCAGGTGTATGCTGAACAGATCTCCATTGGTAGGCCCAGTTCTTGCTCGGTAGGCCTTCAGTTGTGACCTATTTTCAGGGTTCCCCTGACATTACCACCCCTCTAGAATGTGGCATCTCTGACACATGAATCCTGACAGGTTGAACCAGTGTGCAAGATTTGAAGGTAGATGTGGCCACGGAGCAAATTCAGCAGGGGGAACCAGGGTACAAGCAATAGAAGTCAGTGATGAGATTGGGGCCCAGACATTGCTTTTGTTTTCCCAAGAGTTCTCCTCATAGCCATAAACCTTCCACTTGATGAGGAATTGTAACTGATTTGCCCTCATTTGGCTGTCAAGGACTTGTTCCACTTCAAAGTTTCTCATACAAGACTCGCTGCAGCGGAGGTGCTTGGCATCTGCCTATGATCAGGTCAGCTAACACTGGAGTAAGTTTGATGACTGGAAAGATGGGGTGGAGGTGGCTCAAGCCTTTTGGAAGCCAAAGGTGGTATGCTTAGAACCCAACTTGTTCTTCCACAAGGTAGGGGCTGAGCTGCCTATGTGCCAGTTTCTTGAATAGATAGTTGGTGTCAAGCTTCGGTAATGCCGAAGATGTGGGCGGGGAGCGGCCAAGTCCTGCAGGCTAAAAGTAGTGGCTTTGGCTTCAACAAACTTGTACATTGTGCCCTACTTTCTGTGTGTGCCACCAATTTGGAACAGAAGGGATACCCAGAGAGTGCCAAAGGTGCCGGCCCGAGTAGAGGACTTTACAGGGGAAAGGGAAGGTAAGGGGCCTAAGCCTAGTCGATATCCAGAATGAGGAAGTATGTACATGTATGTCCTACTTATATAGGTTAAGAAGCGACATGTGGAATAAGGAATGTGGGACAATAAGGTATGCAGAGCATGTGGGGGTATTGTCTACAATGAGGAAAATTAGAATGGAGGAATGTAAACAGGGATAGGACAATGGAAATAGAATAATAGGAAAGTGGCCAAGGATAGGACAATAGGGAGTGCCCAACTATAAAACAATAGGGTTGTGGCCAAGGATAAAACAAGGACAGGATGTCCCGAGGTGGGCAGGTCAAGGAATAATGAGTAGACAGGGTAGGATTAATGGTTGGTAAATGAGGAAGAGTGGACGTAGGATGGCAATGGGTAATAGGGAGGGTGGATGTGCCGAGCCGAGACCGGCGTACTAAGTTTGCATACAGCTTGGACACTTGTACGTGGATGTAGACTGACTGCTCAGTTGGCACTGCCAAATTCCCAGAATCTTGGTATGTATACTTGACAGTATCCCCCCCTTAGCGGCTGAACCCATGAAGCCGGTAGGTGGAGATTGAATTTAAGGTTTGGGATGCCTAAGTGTGATGGCATGCGTAGGTTTGGATCTGATGCCCACAATGCATCTTCGGCAACCACTCGCACGTTCCCATCAATCTCACAAGAAATGGGCTACCAGACGGATAAAGACAAGAAATTGATGTCCAAAATGCAGGAGGAACAGGTTCAACGACAGCAGGATCATGAACAGGCGGAGGCTAAACGGGTTGCCAAAGAGGCAGCCAAAGCTGAAGCCAAGGTGAAGAAGAAGGAAGAAGAGGAGGCTGCAGAAAAAGCGGCCGATGAAGAGGCAGCACAGGAGGCTGCAAGAGAGGTGACGGATGAAAATAGAGCGGAAACAGATGCTACTGCCCAGGTGGCTGAGGAGAAGCGACCTGCTGAGGAAAATGGCAAGTCAGATGAAACAGGGGCAGCGGAAGCTGCAGAAGCCAGATGGAAATCTGACGTAGTCGCTCAGGCGACCGACAAACAGCAGGTGGAGGGTGGCTCAGAGGCCAAAGATCAATGGGCCAAAATGGCCGAATGAACAAAAGATCATGTTCCTATAGAGACGGGTGGGGGAGAGCTTCCCCTTGATGTGGAAATGCAAGATGAGGCACCCAAAGTCCAGGGTGTTGAGGTTGCAGGTGCTCCTGAAGTCTTGGGAGTCCCGAGGGTTCATGCGCACAAGAGGGGTAGGAGTGCAGAAGCGGGGCCTAGTATGGGTCCCAGGACAAAAAGAAGAGGAAAGAGTGAGTGGCCAAGGGGGGCCCAGGTGAGTCTTTTTGTTATATTTTTTGTTTCCTTTTATTGAATTTGTCCTTTTTAAATAGCATAAAGAAAAGCCGACTAGGAAGTGGTCACTATCACTCTGTCCACCTTGCAAGAAGTGTGAGGAATGAGAGGATGAATGCAAAGTGCGATCCATAGGGGCCACGTACAGGATGTGCAACTTCTGCAAGGTTGGGTGTAGCCTGGCTGCACCATGGGTGTCCAGGGCTAAGAGCCACCTGGTTATTCAGGACAAGGACGAGAGTGAGGAGAAGATGGAACTGGAGAGTGAGGGGGACAATTCAAGTGAGGAGGAAGAAGTGGAGCCACCAAGGAAGAGGCCGAGGCGGGCCTGTACCCTGAAGCCGAGCAGGAGGACCCCAGTGGTGGAGGTACCATGGGCCAAGTCATTGGTCGGGTGGAGAATAGTAGAATTGCTGGAGGCATGCCTTAGGAGCCAGCATCAGGTGGAGAGGACTTTGCTCCTCATGGTGGAGGGGAATTTGGGGGGTCCCAACAATGCAGGAGAGCTGGGAGGAGGCGAGGATCAACTGAAGGATGGGGAGGTGGGTAAGGAGGAAGGAAAAGAAAGGGGAAAGGAGGATAAAGGGAAGGGGAAGCAGAGGGAGGATGATGAGGATGGAAGAAAAATAAGACTTTGAGGTAGTCTCAACTTAATAAATTGATTTATATTTTCTTTTTGACTGAAAGAAAAAAAGAAATAAAAAGAAATAAAAGGTATGTGAGGAGAAGGACAAGTGAGGTGGGCCGAGATGTTTGGCTTTCCTGGCTGTGGTAAACAGGAGGGAAGAGGAGGTGACGGATGGACTGAAAGATGTCTGGGATGGGTGTGTTTGTAATGTTGGAAGTGAAGTGTCGGGATGATTGTGGAAGGGGATTCAGGATGATGTGGGGACAGAATGGAGAGGAATTAGGGTCAGGACTAAGGGAACGGAGGAAGTTAAGGATGGGGTGGAGAGTGAAGATAGGTAAATGGAGGGGGTTTTGGGAGGGGGATGTCTTTGGGAGGGGAGATTGCATAGTTCGAACGGTTTCTAGCTAGTCACCACCTCCCCCTTTTAGGTAGATGTCCCATTGTCTACTAAAGGTGCTGGCCTCGAGCCAAGCAGATAGAACAGAGTCGTAAGAGCATATTAATGTGAATATATGGAGCAGATGAAACAAGAACGGATGGGGATAGACTGAAGAGACCTTGGCCAAACGTGCCGAGTGGCACTGCTGACTAAGAGGTCCCAGCTAAAAACTTGCCAGCCGTTCTGGTATACAAGCATACACAAGCCAGTTGCATTGACTAGGGCTATTGGCAGAGCTTCCAGCGATGGAACAGGATCCTGGGTGAGGCTTTTAGAGCAGTGGCAAGTGCCAACTACACTGAGGCCATCAGGATGCACCTAAAAGCATGTGACATGATGGAATGTAATACTGCCCAATACCCGGTTAATCGACGGATTATAGCGGGTGAGTGAGTTGTGACCAAATATTGTTGACCAATGGATCTAGTAACGTGACAGACAGATGGTTAGACTGAAGTTGTCCGGACGGAAAATCTAGTGGACATGTCTATATAGTTAGCAAGTAGTACTAGATCAAGAGGGGTTCTAAGAAGGAGAATAATCATAAAGGGGAATTTCTAAATAAACTGTGAGCTGATGCTGATTGATCAAGCATGCCAAATAGGATGCCAAAGATGGGGCATTGCCTCAAGGTTGGCAGGGAGGACTGAAATTCTTTTGAAGTAGATGGTTTCCGAATCTATACTGATACTTGGTCAAAAATGCTGGGTGTGGATTTGTCTTGATAGACAACTAGTAGTCAATTCTGTAGATTTGGTAACAACTGAACTGGTAATGTTGTTGGAAAGTTGAGCAGAACTGAGTTAGTAGAGGTACTATGATTTTATATTTCCAGGGGTAAGACGATCCGATGAAACTATGAGCAGATCCTGAATTGATTAAGTAGTTAGAAGGGGTCACTGGGGAACCCAGTTCCAAATAAAAGGATAGAAAGATCATTAAAGAGGTGTCTTGTGAGACCATATTTGTTAGAAATGATGGCATGGGAAGTAGTTTGATTCTGGGTATACTGTCAAGCTTCGGTAATGCCGAAGATGCAGGCGGGGAGCGGCCAAGTCCTGCAGGCCAAAAGTAGTGGCTTTGGCTTCAACATACTCGTGCATTGTGCCCTACTTTCCATGCGTGCCACCAATTTGAAACAGAAGGGATACACAGAGAGTGCCAAAGGTGCTGGCCCAAGTAGAGGACCTTACAGGGGAAAGGGAAGGGAAGGGGCCTAAGCCTAGTCGATACCCAGAATGAGGAAGTATGTACATATATGTCCTACTTATATAGGTTAAGAAGTGACATGTAGAATAAGGAATGTGGGACAATAAGGTATGCAGAGCATATGGGGGTATTGTCCACAATGAGGAAAATTAGAATGGAGGAATGTAAATGGGGATAGGACAATGGAAATAGAATAATAGGAATGTGGCCAAGGATAGGACAATAGGGAGTGCCCAACTATAAAACAATAGGGTTGTGGCCGAGGATAAAACAAGGACAGGATGTCCCAAGGTGAGGCAGGTCGAGGAATAAGGAGTGGATGGGGTAGGATTAATGGTTGGTAAATGAGGAAGAGTGGATGTAGGATGGGAATGGGAAATAGGGAGGGTGGATGTGCCGAGCTGAGACTGGCGTACCAAGTGACTTGCATGCGGCTTGGACACTTATGTGTGGACATAGACTGACTGCTTGGTCGGCACTGCCAAATTACCGGAATCTTGGTACATGTACTTGACAGTCGGTGTGGATGTCACTGGCATTGAGATATACCGTGTTGCCCAGTACTCAGTGATTATAATAAGTTGCCATGTCTTCCTTTGCTTTTGTCAGAGCTGCCTTCACTTCAGAAAGGGCTCCTTCCATTCACTCCTTGACCTCATTTATAGATTTGAGGCAAGACAGGGGTTGATTGTTAAGTCTCGGTAATGCCGATAGTGCAGACAGGAGTCGGCCAAGTCCTGCAGCCTGATTGAGGTGGCTAGGCTTCAACATACTCATGTGTTGTGCCCTGCTATTCCATGCATGCCACTAATTTGGACAGAGGAAGGACCCAGGAGGGTGCCAAGAGTGTCGGCCCAAGTAAGGGACTTTAGACGGAAAGAGGGAGGACTAGAGAATGTAAACCAAGTCGATATTCAGAGTGAGGAACTATCTACATACATTTGCTACTTATATAGGTTAAGAAGTGAGATGTGGAATAAGGAATGGAGAACAATAAGGTATGTAGAGCATGTGGAAGCATTGTCCACAGTGATCCGGAATAGAATAAGGAATGTGGACGAGAATAGAACAATGAAAATAAGATAATAGAAATGTGGCCAAAAATAGAATAATAGAGAGTGACCAAATATAACAATAGGGTCATGGCCAAAGATAAAACAATAGCAAAATATCCCAAAGTAGAACGGGTCAAGAAATAAGGAGTAGACGGGGCAGGATTAGTGGATAATGAGTGGGAAAGAGTGGATGAGGGATAGGAATAGGGAATGTGAATGGTGAATGTGCCGAGCCAAGGCCGATATACCAAGTGACATATGTGTGGATTGGTCACTTGCATGTGGAATTGGACTGATCATTTGGTTGGCACTGCCAAGTTACCGGGTGCTTGGTATGTGCACTTGACATTGATATAGTTTGAAGCCTATGCAAGGGTGGCAGCCAGTGTCCAGCATGAACAGCAATTATTGGGTTGAAGCATGAATATAGTTATTGTGCTGGAACTCTCCTAGGGGAAGGAGGTCATCCCAGTCATCCTGCCTCTCACTGATGTTGCAGTTCCTAGTTGAATCATTCCATCTGCCCATCCATTTGAGGGTGGTAGGTCATGGAAGCTGCCAGGCAAATGCCTAACAAGTGATAGAGCTCTTGGGTGAACTCATAGACAAATTGTACTCCTCGGTTAGATATCACTACCTTCAGCAGCCCATGTAATTTCCACACATGGTGTAGGAAGAGCCAAGCTGCCCCAGCTACAGTGATTGTAGTGTGAGTCAGTACAAAGTGTGCCTGTTTGGACACCAAGTCTACTATGTTCATTATGGCAGTGTATCCATGTACATCAGGTAACTATACCATGAAGTCCACACTTATCGTATCCTAGCATGCCTTGGGGATCCATGGGATGCTATTTTTGGACCTTGATCTGGAGGCATAAGTCACATGTCTTGGTATACTTGCTGATGTACCAAGATATGTAAGGCCACCAATAGTTCTGGGAGACCAGTTCTAGGGTCCTATAAGGTGGCTGGCAATATGATGCTAGGCCAAAATATATTATCAGAGGTCCCTTATATTAGGGATGTACACCTTGCCTTGGAAGGTTAACAGCCTGTCAGTCTTGGTCCACTTAGCCAAGATGAGGGACTTCCCTCCAGCCTCTTGTAACTTCTGAACCACTTCCACCATCTTGTCTTCTAACACCTTCTCATTGAATGCCTTCCTCAGATCTCATGTGATATTGTACTCCTCTCCTTCCAATGTGAGTCCTTCAAGGGCCCACACAGTGAATGGGTTCAGGATGCAGTAGGATTAAGTCACTATTATCACCTGCTCTGGAGCCATAGTCCGGTCATTGTAATAGGGCATCAGACTCTCCTATTGTGACCCCTGGTTGATGTTGTAGATTAAAGTCAAAGCATGAGAGGTAAAGCAACCAGCAAGCTTACTGCTGGTTCATCCTCTTCAAAGTTTGAAAGTTTTTGTGATTGGTCCAGATTTCAATGCAGTATTTCATGCCCTCAAAGAAATGCCTCTACTCCTCCAGGGCTTAAATGATTGTGAGCATCTCCTTATTGTGGATCTCGTAATTCCTCTCTACCAGTGTAAGACCCTTCAAGTAGAATGCAATTGGGTACCACTTGCCATCTTTGGGTGACTGCTGTGAGAGGACTGCTCTCATGGCCATGTCAGAGCTGTCTGCCTCTACTTGGTAGGGTCAGCTGTGGTTAGTGAAGCAGAGAATGGATGCAGTCGTAAACCTCTGCTTGAGTCCTTTGAAGGCTGTCTGCTCAATGCTATCCCAGGACCACTTCATGTCTTTCTTTATGAGCTTGAAAAATGGCCTAGCATGGTGTGAGAACCCTTCAACAAACCTTTGGTAGAAGTTAGTGAAGCCAAGGAACACCTGAATCTCTTTTTGGTTAGATGGGATGGTCCATTTCATGACACCTGCTACTTTCACCAGGTCCATTTCTACCTTCTTGTGAGATATAATGAGCCCCAGATACCCAATTCTTGTACACTTAAACTCACTCTTCTCTGGAAAAAGATAGACTTATAAGCTCTCAGCTGTTTGAGGACTTTGAGGACAATCCAATGGTGTTCTTCAAGGGTCTTGGTGAAGATGAGGATGTCATTGAGGTATACATGCACATGCCCTTCCTTCCATGATGAGATCCTGGAAAATATTGTTCATCACAGTTTGGAATGTTGCTGGGCTGTTAGTGAGGCTGAAGAACATGACAAGGAGCTTAAAGAAACCTTGGTTTATTTGGATGTGGTTGGTCCCATGTCCTTGGTTTGGGGAGTGAATCGAAGGACTCTTTCTCAAAGAGGTTGCCAAAGTCCTGAAGGTAGGGTGGGATCATTCCCTTCTCCTTCATAGGCATACTTTGGAAGGCTCACTTGGCTAGCTGTTACACTATAGTGGTTGCAGCAATGGTTGAGATAGGGACATTTGGTATAGCCATGGTCATGAATAGATGATCGCCTGGTTTGAGAAAGGGGTTGCAGTTGTCACCTCCTTTGGTACCTTCAGGATCATCATCCATCATATGCAGCAAGGGCCTAGCTTGGATAGCTCAAATTGCCATTTCTTCTTGGTGTTCCTTTTGTAGTTTCACTTGGAAGGTATAGCATTGGAGGGGGCACCTATTCAGTGTAACCTCTTGTGTCTGCCAATTAACCTCAGAGTTGTTATCCCAATCCCAGGAATAGCCAAGGATCATCTTGTATTTCCCTAGGTTTATGACCACAAACACTGCCTGCTCTGAGTAGTCTCAGTACCCATAGAATGATGTTGACCACATTCTGAATCACCCCTCCTTCATTTGGGATGTTGTCAACATTATATACTAGCAGGGGGCAAGTCAAGGGGCATATGATCAACCTTTCTGCCACTGCGAATTTGTGGTCTATAAACAGTCCTGTGGCTCCACTGTCTAGGATTGTGGTTCTCAGCTATGCTGGTAGTCTGAATTTCTACCTTGAGGTTCAGTGAGTTCTGAGAGGGGGTAGACACCACTATGTACTACTTCTGAGGGGTCTGTTCCCAGCACTTCAACTGAGGGGAGTGGTACAAGGGTTTTATAGTGTCTATTATGAGTGTGTCTTCATCACTTGCAGCTATGGGTTCAACATCTGAGTACTGGGTTGTATTTTCTGTCCCAGAGTCTATTGACAGAGCAACAAAATGATTTAACAGAGGCAGCCCAGCCAAATGTCTAATGTCTAATTCCCTATTCAAGTGATCAAGTCAAATCATAAGTCACAGGGGTACATCCCTCACTTGCTGCCTTGGACAAAATCCTCTTGTCCCACCTCTTCATCACCTTTGGTCTCAGCTGTCTCCCAAACATCAGCAGCAACTATCTAATATTCCATCAGCTCATCACACTCCTCAGACATCATAAAGCAGATGTTGTATGTTTGAGGGAAGTCTCAGGTGAAGTGGCCAACCTTGCCACAGCATTGGCATATAAGGGGCAGTATAAAATGCCATTTGGTTGCATTGATATCCATTGGCATAGGTCCCAAGGGTAGGACCAAGGAAGGTGGCACTGATGCTGCTGGTGTTTTGGAGAGTGTAGGTGTGGTGTACCTGGCTTGAGACTTGCCAATCCTTTGACCCATCTGTAGTGGAAGAGCATATGAAGCTGTAGGCCAGGGCCTTTAGAAGGCTTTGTTTGTCATGTGTATAAGTGCTACCATCCTTGTGGCTATGTACCAGGCTGAGAGGTCATTGTTCTTTGGTCTGCCATCTAGCTTCAATATGATGTGGCTTTGGATAGCAGGGTCAAGGCCTTGGTGGAACTTTATGACTATGGACCAACCATCTGTGTATTTTGTAGGGTGCATACTTGCATCTCACCCCTGAGAGGCCAAACTCAATATATTTTATTTTTGAATCGATTTCGGTGCCATTGTGTGCGCAATTTATTTCTATATTTTTCGATTTATTTTTTGTATTTTTATCCTCAAAATTGAGGAAGTTATTGTACTATTACTTGTACGCTACTCACGGGCGCTTGCCTATACATGACATGATGTGCGTGGCCAGCTCCCTGGATAGGGACCGGTAGCCTGGCTCAAACCTTCGATAGGGTCAGGAGCCGGTTGTAGGATATACACGGGTGAAACATCACTCACGTATGCCTCCCTCCTCAGTGGTTGACTACACTGAGGAGGTGAGTTGTATAATATAATTCACAGAGCCTCCAGACTGATTATGTTTCTTTTACTTCTGTAAGATAATAAATTAGACTGCCTAAGAAATTCTCATGCCTACTGCACATTTGCTCATAATCTTATCATATTTGGCCTTTTTCACTAGCTCCTTGAAGTGGTCAATGTACTTGTTAACCAAATGCCTGCCCTGATGGTACTGTTGTGACTCCAGTTGGTTTATCACATTGGTAGCCTTGTGCAGGGGTTAGAAGTACTGTCAAAATGCTTTGATGAATGCCTTCCAGTTCACATATAGGGGCCTGCCAGTCTTTGCTTCATAGGTGAACACTTTGTTACATACCATTGCAATGGTTGGTGAATACATGTAACAAGTTGCTGTTTAAATAGTGCCCACAGACTAATGCCAGATAACCTGGCATAGTGGCCTTTTGGCCCAGTTGGAAGAGCACATTACTATGGGAATTTGTTGCCTTTCACAGTATACCAGGTTAACCAAAGGTCAGTGGTTAAAATCCCTGTGTGTGCAATAATTTAGAGGGCTGTTGCAATCACTTGGACCCCAGGAACCCCATGACATCATAGGGGTCTGCTATGTCAAACAGTAATTAGAGTGCTTGGGGGGAGCCACAGATAGGCCTGAGAAACCTGTTAAGATATCATCACTGTGGCACCTCAAGGGCTCAGTAACTAAGGGGAAGGTACTGTTTGTTACATACCATTGCAATGGTTGGTGAATACATGTAACAAGTTGCTGTTTAAATAGTGCCCACAGACTAATGCCAGATAACCTGGCATAGTGGCCTTTTGGCCCAGTTGGAAGAGCATATTACTGTGGGAATTTGTTGCCTTTCACACACTTGGCCAGTGAAGGTCATGGCCCTCCCTATCTTTATAAAAGATGTTTCCCAGAGGATCTGAGACTGTTCATTAGGGAAGTTGCTTACACAGATGCCAAAGTAGAGGGTGCACAACTGTATGAATACACACTGTCAGGCTCCGGGAATGCCGAGGAGTGGCCAAGTCCTGCAGGCCGGGAATAGTGGCATGGCTTCAACGTGCTCATGCGTTACACCCTACTTCCCATGCATGCCACCAATTTAGGATGGAGGGATACCCGGGAGGGTGCTGAGAGTGTCAGCCCAGGTAAAGGACTTTAGACAGGAGGAGGGAGGACAAGAAGGCGTAAACCTAGTTGATTTCCAGAACGAAGAACCATCTACATACATTGGCTACTTATATAGGCTAATAAGTGAGATGTGGAACAGAGTGGCACAAGGAATGGAGAACAATAAGGTATGAAGAATCATGTGGAGGTATTGTCCACAATGATCAAGAATAGAACAAAGGAATGTAGGTGAGAATAGAACAATGAAATGTGATCGAGAACAAAAGAGTGAGTGAAAATAGAACAATAGAGAGTGGCCAAACATAAAACAATAGGGCCACTGCCGAGTGACAACAAATAGTGAGTGTCCTGAGGGTAAACAGGCAAGGGGAAGGACAGGGGATAAAAGAATGATAAAGAATAGGAGGGTGGGATAGAGATAAGGAACCAAATGATAAACCGAATGTACCGAGCCGAGGCCACACACTGGTGAGGGATGATATGGGTAAGGGTTGGTTGGTCGGTACTGCCGAGTAAATCAGAGCATGGTATTGTGGGCTTTACATACACCTGTTCAGTGATCACCATCAAACTTGGAGGGTTTTGTGGGCTCAGCCATTCATTTTGTGGGCTGGCAAATGTGGGTTGGGAGTCCCATTACTAGACTTATCATGGTGGCTGTTGGGAATATTGTGAGTTTGCACCACAACATCTCATGTGACATGTTTGCATTATATAAGTTATGCTGTAGCTAAAAATATCCCTTGTTGAATTATAACTATTGTTATGGCCCATGCTCCTCAATGAACCTATTTACAGTTCCTGCAACTGGCCACACCTTTCTGGGGATTTTCCAGCTGCAATTATCAGGAATGATCCCCTGGCCACCTTTTCCACGATTCCTTTCAACAACCCAAAGTTCCACAATCCTGAATTCCTGCAATTCTGTAACCATAGTTCCACTCTCATGGTAGGTGTCTCAAAGAATCACCGTGTACCTAATTCCCTTGTTCTTCATTTTCTTTTGACCCCTTGTATTTCCTCCTTCCCCTTGTCTTTAGACCAGATAGTAGAAAAAAGGACAGTTTACATGTATATAACCTCCAGTTGACTGGACTATTTGCCAGTACAAATATCAAGTTAATTTGCGCCCTAGCTTCCGATTTAGCTTCCAGCTCACTTCAGACTTAGTTCCTCGCATGTTTCTGACTTTTTAAAATTAGGGACAGATGATCGAGGAAGGCACAACACATAAGTTGAAGCCAAGTCCCTCTGACTTCGAATACCCAAACAACTAGTCATACAAGTCCAACACTGTGACCGACTACCATCCTAAGTCCCCGGTGCTTCATTGTCTACTTTCTATCCATTTGTTTCCCTCATCCTTGACCTTATAACCCTTGACCCCTATGTCCTTGGGATCCCATTTCCCCCTGCAGAATCCTTTGAAAACCTACAGAATCCTTTCAGTATTGTTATTTCTAAGCACCTGATACATGGATTTAACAACTATCATATGCGTTTCAAACTGTGTGCTTTAGGGGAAATTCAACATAATTTGACCATACCTGTATCAGATAACTTGAGTGTACTGACTCATCCTCTTACTTGCCTTCTGTCAAGCGTCGGTTACTGATGGACTTTGATACTGCCGAGGGGTGTTGGCGAAAGGTCGGGCGGACTATGGCCAAGTCCTGCAGGCCAAGAGTAGTGGCATTGGCTTCAACGTGCTCATGCGTTGCGCCCTACTTGCCGTGCGTGCCACTGGATTTGCAACAGACAGATACTCGGGGGGATGCTGATGATGCCAACCCGAGTCGAGGACTTAACAGAAGAGAAGAAGGTAGAAGGGCCTAAGCCTAGTTGATACCCAGAATGAGGGAATATGTACATGCATGTCCTACTTATATAGGTTAAGAAGCGACATGTGGAATAAGGAATGTGGGACAACAAGGTATGCAGAGCATGTGGTTATTGTCCACAACAAATAAAATTAGAACAAGGAATGCAAAGCAGGGATAGAACAATAAAAGACAGGATAATAGAATCGTGACTCCAGATGGGACAATAGGGAGTGGCCGAGTATAAAACAATGGGGTCGTGACCGAGGATAATACAAGGACAGGAAGTCCCGAGGTGAAACGGACCGAGGAGTGTGGATGGCGGATGTACCGAGCCGAGACCGGCGCACCAAGTGTTATGCGTGCGGCGTGGACACTTGTACGTGGTCGTAGGATGGTTGCTTGGTCGGCACTGGCGAATAATCGGGACCTTGGTACGTGTACTTGACACCTTCTTGAAAACTACAAAACCATACTTCATCTCAATTACCCATGTTATGTCTGAAGACCACGATCCAACATTTGCTGCACTTACTGATGAGAACTATGCAGAATGGGAGAGACATATACAAGCAGACTTGGTAGAATAAGGATTGTAAGAATATGTTTTTGGGATGGTTGTGAAACCAGAAGGTGATATGGTTGGTGCCAGGAAGGCCATTGTAGAGTATGAGATGAAGATGAGGCAGACCAGGGCCAGGATAATCAAGAGGCAGAGCTATAAAACATCCATCAGGCTACAGGCTTTGGTTCAAAGCTGGCTATATAGCATATATTCATTAATGCAAGGATGAAGGTCAATAAATCTCAGAAGGTTGTGGAAACCATGGCATCATGGATTGGCAGGATAAAAGGCATGTGTTTTGGACTAGAGGCTATTGGAGTGGATGTAACCAATAACAATGTTATCCTTGTGCTTACAAACAGACTATCTATGGTCTACAACCAAATCATCATCATGCTGGATGCTGCTTGTCTGGAAGATATCACACTTGAGAATGTTATTACTTGGCTTGCAAATGAAGAACAATGACAGGAGACTGAGGGTGTCAAAAAGGAAGATGAAAAAGTCAAACTTGGAGAATCTGCACTTGTTACAAGAAAGGACGTGATGTCTCAGAGATTGTCTGTTATTGTTATAGGAAGAAAGGACACTTTCACTCTCAGTGTCCAGAGAGGAAAGAGGAGACAGCTGCTGTTGCATATAATTCCAATGAGTTGTTTGCTTTTTAACTAATATGGTGCTTCACTCAAGAAGGTGTATTGGGAATATTGCAAGTTTGCACCACAACATGTCATGTGACATGTTTGCATTACATAAGTTATACTGTAGCTAAAATTTTCCCTCATCAAATTATAACCATCATCTGTGTTTCAAACTGTGTGCTTCAGGGGAAATTCAACAGTGGCCTGCAATATATTCAGCCTCATCTCTAGCTTCTGCTTCTCTCACCTCTCCCTTAACAGTTCCTACTTTATAGCAGCCAGGTGGTCTAATACTTCTTGAGCCAAAGGTAAATCCATAGGGGATAGTATGGTTGTAGGGGGCTGCTGTTTTTGTTGCCTCTGAAGAGATTTAATTTGGAATTGGATTCTGGTGGCAGCCAGTACTCGTGGGGAGAGTTTTCTACTTTAAGGGTAACCTAAGCAGACACTCTACCATAGGTTGGCATACTAGTGAAGGGGGATCCAAAGTATTAGTATAGGATCTATGTACATAGTGCTAGCATACCTTGAAAAGGGGGATCCAAAGACAAAACTCTAAGGAACCCCTTTGCCCCTCTAACTATGGCTATATATATGCTGTAACGATGGTGCTCCATTTGTCTTGGGCATAGTCTCTGTGTCCTTTGGATACAGAACTGGGGTGCCAGAAATTCCTGATGGTACAGGTGATAGCTGTGAATGATGCCCACGAATGGTGGCTGCCACCTGTAGTACCTGTTCAGTACATAGTTTGGTCATGGCAGTTGGGTATATGCCTAACAGATCTTGGTCAGTAGGCCTGGTTCTCACTCAGTAGGCCTTCGGTCATGACCCATTTTTGGGGGCTCTCCTGACACAGACCAAGTATATTAAGGATAACCTTTCTGCATACTATTTTGAGAACTATGATATTGTTAGTACACCCATGGACCCTGGATGTAGACTAGCTCCAGATGAGAATTTATTATCACCAAAGAGGCCCAGGAGTATATCAGTGCTGTAGGCTCTCTGATATATCTTACAGTGGCTACAAGGCCAGACATTGCATACACAGTTGGTGTGTTGGCTATATCCAGCTCTAAACCTGGTAAATCACATTTGAAAGCTGTTGTCAAGTACACATACCAAGTGTCTGGTAATTTGGCAGTGCCAACTGAGCAGTTAGACTATGCCCATACACTAGCATCCAAGCTGCATGCAAGTCACTTGGTACACCAGTCTCGGCTTGGCACATCCACCATCCACATTCCCCATCCTTATCCTCATCCACTCTGCCTCATTCACCATCCATTAATCCTACCCCATCTGTTCCTTATTCCTCAACCTGCCCCACCTTGGGACATCCTGTCCTTGTTTTATCCTTGGCCACAACCCTATTGTTTTATAGTCGGTCACTCCCTATTGTCCTATCCTTGGCCACATTCCTATTATTCTATTTTTTATTGTTCTATCCCCGTCTACATTCCTCCATTCTATTTTTGCTCATTGTGGACAATGCCCCCACATGCTCTGCATACCTTATTGTCCCACATTCCTTATTCCACATGTCGCTTCTTAACCTATATAAGTAGGACATGCTTGTACATACTCCCTCATTCTGGGTATCAACTAGGCTTGGGCCCCTTACCTTACCTTTCCTCTGTAAAGTCCTCTACTTGGGCTGGCACCTTTGTCACTCTCTGAGTATCCCTTCTGTTCCAAATTGGTGGCATGCCTGGAAAGTAGGGTGCAACGCATGAGTACGTTGAAGCCAAAGCCACTACTTTCAGCCTGCAGGACTTGGCCACTCCCTACCTGCACCCTCAGCACTTCCGAATCCTGACAGTATACCCAGAATCAAACTACTTCCCATGCCTTACTTCTTATGATTATGCCCCCCCCAGGCAACTGATGCCTCGGATGTTAATGCTGAAGACTCAGCAATGGCAACTGAAAACTAGTTTGCCACCCGTTGGCCTCTAAGCATACCGAGAGTTGCATTGACTCGGCAGATGCCAGTAGTGAGGCTTAGATCAATGCTGCTATGTCTTTCTATTCTCTTCATTTTAAATTCTTTCCATCATCTCATTGGGTGCCAAATATTCTCAGCAACCCACCTTGCATGCCTGATTGTATTAGCATCCATTCATAGCTACCCCTTTATTTTATTCTCCTTTTAGAATTCTTGATCTAGTACTGCTAATTCAGTTATCACTGAATATATAGACATGTCAAACTAGATCTCCCAGGACAATCTCAGTCCACCGATCCATCTGTCACATCACTAGATCTGTCGGTCAGCAATGTTTAGTCACAACTTGCTCACCCACTATAATCCATTGATTAACAGGGTATTGGGCAGTATTACATTCCATCAAGCCACTAACACCTTTAGGTGCATCCCGATGGCCTCGGTCTAGTCAGCACTTGCCACTGCTCCAAAAGCCTTACCCAGGATCCTGTTCCATCGCTGGAAGCTCTGCCAATAGCCCTAGTCAATGCAACTGGCTTGTACATGCTTGTATACCAGAACGGCTGGCAAGTTTTTAGCTGGTCAGTGGTGCCACTCGGCATGTTTGGCCAAGGTCTCTTCCATCTGTCCCCATCTATTCTTGTTTCATCTGTTCCATATATTTGCATTATATGCTCTCACAACTCTTTTCCATTCTTCTCGGCTAGAATCTGACACCTTTAGTAGATGATAGGACATCTACCTAAAAGGGGGGGGTGGTGACTAGCTAGAAACCATTCGAACTACGCAATCTCCCCTCCCAAAGACGTCCCTCTCCCAAAACCCCCTCCATTCACCCATCTCCACTCTCCATCCCATCCTTAACTTCCTCCGTTCCCTCAGTTCTGCTCCTACATCATCCCAAATTCCCTTCACAACCATCCCGACCCTCCACTTTCGACATTATGAACACACCCATCCCAGACATCTTTCAGTCCATTGGTCACCCCCTTTGTTCTTTCTGTTTACCACAGCCGGGAAGGCCAAACATCTTGGCCCACCTCACTTGTTCTTTCTCCTCACATACCTTTTCTTTTTTCAGTCAAAAAAAATAGTAAAAATTATATATTTCTGAGACTATTTCATAGTCTCACTCTCCTGATCCATATCATCCTCATCCTCCCTCTCCTTTCCCTTCCCTTTATCCTCCTTTTCCTTACCTCCCTCCTCATCCATCTGTTCATCCCCATCATCTCTCAATTCATCCTCCTCCCTTCCCAAATCTCCCACATCCTGTCAAGCGCCGGATACTGACGGACTTCGGTACTGCCGAGGGGTGTTGTCGAAAGGTCGGG
>QLPI01009516.1:0-23420 GCA_003314275.1 Chroogomphus rutilus
CCTCCCTGTACGTTGACGTCTGCTCCGTTTGTTAGAAGCAAGCGAACTATTTTCTCATGGCCACCAACCGATGCCGCCAGCAGCGCGGTGCCATACAATCCTCCCTGCACGTTGACATCTGCTCCGTTTGTTAAAAGCAAGCGAACGGTGTCCTCATAGCCGCAAGCCCAACGCGGTGCCATACTTTCCTCCCTGCACGTTGACATCCGCTTTAACTCCTATCATGTAGAAATGGTCAGCAAATACCGATGAACAATGGCAGGAGTCCTTACATGGATGCGCTGCGAAAGCTTCTCATTTTCGATTTTCAGGTCGAGGAATGTGTTGAGCCTGATCACCTTCGCTCTTAGCATACCAACAATGGAACTTCCGATCCACATGACTTGGGCGCAGGTCCTTGCAAGTATAATGCTGGCATGTAATTCTGGTGAGAAACCACCCAATAGGAAGGGTGACGTGACCCAGAGATTATCGAGAACTCTCAATTATATACGCCATCTGTAGATAACCCCCAATACCATTCTGACTTTTTGGCTTTGGGTTGAGCACTTTTTTGTGCACTGTTTCAGGTAATGTCCTGAGGTTGAAGGCATTTGTAGCGTTGTCCGCAGCTCTGTCCTGAACCCGCGGGTAAGAACAATACCCGTTGTGGGTCATGGGTAACAGCAATACCCGTTAAACCCACGGGTACCCGTACCCATACCCGCAATAACCCGCTACCCGTTGCTAAGGGTACGGGTATTCTCGGGTACGGGTACGGGTAGGCACAAAATACCCGGGGGTTACCCGTGCCAATCACTACTAGCAAGGCATCAAAAACAGGTATGGTGCACTTGGTAGAAGATGAAGAATATTAACTTGCAGGAATCAGGGTGCTTACTTGAAGTAGGTCCTCAAAATCATGTCCTGCTAACTTCTTCATGGCTGATGCATTTTCATGAAAGCACCGTATTTTTCCATGTCCAAAGGGTGTGATCAATCGATAGCTAATACCCATAAGTAGTGTAGAAATGATATGAAAGCGAAAACCATACCGCTTATTTAACATTTGGACAGAGTCATTCCCTTGCACATACAGGATCCTCATCAAATGTTTGAAAATTGACTTCCAAACACCCAATTCAAACTCGTGAAGTAAATCAGGCACAAACATTGAAAAGAAATCAAAGCCGTGTTTTGATAATTGATAAGAAAATGCATTCTAAAAGATAGATTAGTAGCCATACTCATTTGAATTTTGGGGTTTCATGTACCTCAGTAGGAACTAAGGACTCACACTGAACAGAGCATCAAGCCATTTACCATTCAACAATCCACTATTCAAGTAGATGTGTTTTCATGCAGTTTTGATTGTTGAGCGGTAGACGTGATCATTGGTGTGCTTATGATGAGTATGTGTTCGAGCATCGCATTTGGTGGCAAGGAGGCAGACTTTCTTCTTCAATATGAGGCATGTCGGACATGGATACTTGCCTAATTGCTTAATGCAACAAAGCAAGACTCTATCAATCAGTATTATTTTTTAAATAACATTATAATGTTCAAATGCGGGCGTACTTTTCAGGATAGTCTGCCGAATATGTGAAGGTGTGGGGGAAGACTCGACGGACTTTGCCATCAGCAAATTCAACAACAAATCCATCTGTGTAAGCTTTTGTAAACTCGTCATCGAGTAAAATCTTCCAAACTTCATGCATAAGTTCTTGGTGTAGATGTGATAAGACATGAGATGTGGCTGGGTTTCCAAATGTCGCCTTTCAAAAGTCTTGAATTTTATCAGATAACTAGTAACCAAGTCAGATAAGTCATATAATTACAGATGATTGCAACGGCACCTTTGTGATATACGCAATGTGGTGCGCCACAGCTGCTGTTGGCTTGTATCTCATGTATTTTGTTAGGTTACCCAGATATAAGTATATTGGCCACAGTGACGTGTTTCTGAAATTGGCAAGCTGCATTGAATCTGACCAAAGCATTATGGCAACAATTATAGCCTCGTGTTCTTGCGTTCCATATGCCTTCCTCATCCGTTCATACTCATCTATGAATACATCAGAATTGTAAAGCTTAGAATAGATGCGCTTGTAATTTTCTGCATCACCATCGTCATGTTGACAATAAAGCTTGAATGGTTGTAAATGGAACTCATCAGGGGATGCATCTTGAAGAGCTGTGGAGATTACTTGAAGAAGGCACCGGTAAATCAGAGATTCGACTTTGAAAATGGGAACCTGGGATATGGAGCTATATTTGGTGCACTCAAAAGGTACAGGAAGGCTGATATTGACTTTATACCACCCATCGGCTGCTTGAAATAGGGAATTGGCTAATGCATGGTCTTTGATCACATCTACACGCTGTGATTCCTGCTTTGCATGGAATTTTGCTAAATCTGCACAATCAAAGTCTGATTTCAAAAAAACCTCCTTGACGAGTTGGTCCAGTTCATCCAGGGTCTTGGCATTGGATCCAGTGTAGAACCAATTCATTAGGAGGTATGATCATGCGTTATCAAATGGTCGAAAGTATGTTTCATTAACAGTAGTAATAATGTCCTGCTACCAAGCATCAGGCTCCAAAACTGCATCAGATGAGATGGAAAGGGAGTTGGTGATTCCTGACCACCATTTCTTCATTTTTCTAGGTGTGCTGAAGTTTGGAAAATCGCAAAGTGACTCTAGGTGACCGCTGAAGTGAATGAGGGAGGATGAGCATAGTAGGAGCAAAATACATCAAATGAATGAGGGTCTGTGTCGTACAAAGGGGTTTCTGAGGCATCTGACACAGAATCACCATCGATATCCATTCCTACAGTGCAAATGGTGTGTATTCCTGGATCTATAATGCCACTTCTGGTGGCAGTGGTGAGTTCCTCTTGTTCTAAGTCAAGTGCCAGCTCAGCTACAAGGGGTATTTGATCTCGGAAATGTGCAGGCAACTGATGCACATCTTCAGAGCACTGGGGGCGGCCAGATGGGTATTTATCAGGCCCAATGGGTTCCAAGCAATGCTCTATGGGCCTACGGTTATGAACCTTTATTTGATAATGTGTCAGAATCAAGGAATAATGTCAAATTTACTTACAGGTGGTAAGATGATGGTCAATCTCTTAAATACTGTGGCGGGGAATATAGACTAGTAGATGGACTAGCTACTGTGGTACAAAGTTTCGTAGCTATAGAATGTACAGTTAATATTCTATGTGAATATATGCTCTTACACTGGCGAAATGCAGCGGGTCAATCATATGTAAGTACTGGTCCGAGGAGCTGGCAGGCAATATGAGTGAAAGTCATGTGGGTCATAGTGGATGATCCACAATAATAAACTGGTTCAGTAACGATGTGAGCATGATGTAGAACACCTATTTAGATATCCCTGCTGGGTTCGTAGTCTTGAATGACAACGAGAGGGGTTTAGACCCAATGTGGCTTGATGTCACGTGAGTGCATCGAGTAGATATCAAATATAAGTGTGAGGGGATTTTCGGTATGGAAGACTAGTAATATTCATTGTAGTTACTATGGCTTTCTACAAGTAAAGCATCTGACTAGAATATGATCCATAATTAGTGGATCTTGTGGAGCATATGCAGGGTCGGCCCATTGTGGGCCGCCCTGATGAGATCTTCTTGGAGAACAACACCTGTCAGTGGTGCCCATTGGATACAATTCCTTTCCCCCTTGTTCCCTTCTCATCTGCAATGATTATTCCCTCTCTGAGTTGTGTCTCGTGTCTCATTCTCCTGTTTCTCAGTCATCTGTCCTCGGTGACTGCATATATGTGCCCTGGTTCCTTCAATTCCTGTTCCTTTACACGTGAGTCTCTTCCCCTATATCCTTTCCATCTCCTCCTATCCGTTTCCCTTTGTATTCTTCTGTATTCCATACAATTTTGGCTCTTCTGGCCCCTACATCTCCTGATCATCTGGGCACTTAGCATCTAAGTCGCTGCCATTTTGTGTCTCTCGCACGGTAACTACCAGTAAGTCTGGTTGCTATACTATCTGCCACTGCATGCTCACTAACACTTGTTCTTTATCCTGTTTTACACTATTTCTTTCTGTTATACAACCAAATATACACTCAAAGGTGTATTTCTGTCCTTATTTCCTTATCCCTCGCTCCCCCTTCCCCATTCCATCCATCATTTGTCACAACACAATCGTTCACCGATTCCAACAGAAGATTGTTCATTAGCCTTGTCTTGCAATAGGGAACTTTCCTGCAGCTCATAAATGGTATCAGTGGTTGGATCATGAACAATTGGTTCTGTAAGATCCAAATTGGTAGGTCCTAGCACGTTGAGCGTGTTCTGTTGGAGTTCTTGGTATTTGGTACAATGGGCACGGTGTCCTCCATATTCCCAACGGTCACTATGGAAGTCTTTCCTGCACCCCAGACATACTAAAGGCATGAGTGCCCAATTATGCACTGGGGGTATGCTCACTAGGTATTATTGGCCGCTGACAGGCCTCTTAAAGAGACATGATCACGATCGCACAATCATGTGTACATGTTCCATTCTGGAATCCATTCCTGTCCGATTCTATCCTGCTTCTTCATCTTTACCATGTCATGTGCATCCAGTGAATCAGAATCTTCTGAGTCTTCATCCACTGCTATAGCGACATCATCAGTCACCACCAAGTCTAAGAAAAGCTGGGGAAGAAAAAGTCCAAGTCAGAAGAGCCAAAGTCAAAGTAAGTTAACTATATGCGTCAAATGTCTATCTAACTCACGGCATATGGCAGGATTGATGAGAACAATCACCAACTTGAGCCTTTTGTGGTAGCGGCTTGATGGATCCCACTCACAATTGACCCCTTTGTCTCTATGTGTGATGTATTCCTAGTTGGAATCCAAGGACATGGTGGTCAAGCTGTGACCAAACAAATGGATAAGTAAGTGAATATGTGCAACCTTATCTTATCTACTGATTGTGGGAAGGGATCAAAAATACCTATGCATCGTGTTTGAGCAAATTGTGCCGCTCATCCCCAACTTTATGTCCATTCTTGCAGAAGTTCGCAAAAAAAAAGAAATGTTTGATGATTTTGTCTCATTGGTGAGTTCAATTCCATGTATGCACACCATAGCTTATACTAATGCTCAATTAGCTGACCAAGGGGATGAACAGTATTCGCAGCAGTGATGCTCACTCTTTCAAAATGTCTATGCCTATGTACATATTGCCGGACGACGAGAGCAAGGCCAATTTTATCATCCCAAATGTGTTGAACAAGGCAGTGTGGGGTTGAAATAACAATGTTACAGCGCGGTTCCTTTGCCCCATGTGACTTTTATCCAAATTTGACAGAGACCCGCAGTAAGTGGCACATTTACACATTGATGGCTTTGCTAATGTGCATACAAGATGTTTCTGTGCTGATGTTCACTCTGGTAATCGAGTTATCAAAGCATCAAGCTATCCTATTTCATCCAGTCGGCTTTGGTAACCCTTTGTTATGTCAAGGTATTGGTTTCGCATGCCTGGGATATCTGTAGGTATGTGTCAGTGTCACATGCATGTGGCTCTTTTGACTTCTCGTGCCCTCCATCGTTGTCTCGTTTGATGGTGGTCTCGGTGGCTTTATGCTCTTGGGGTCTACATGTGTGTACGGCAGTTCTTCATGGTCGATGCGTGTGGTCTGGTTCTGGATGCATGTGGAATCATCGACCTGGTCCCTTGACAATGATGAGATTATGAGCAAGTACAGTAGGATTGAAGAAATCTTTAGGCAGCTATTTAATTTATCTCCTCAGTATAGTCAATAACTGAGTGTATATTCGAAAATATACCTATTTAATTTATCTTACAAAAGAAATAAAAGAGAAATTAGCCCTGAGGCTTTGTACATAATATTATACAACTCACCTCCTCAGTATAGTCAATAACTGAGGAGGGAGGCTTGCGCGGGTCGTGTCTCACCCGCATATACCCTGCAACCGGCCCTTGACCCTATCGAAGGTTTGAGCCAGGCTGCCGGTTCCAAACCCAGGGAGCTGGCCACGCTAGTCGCGTCGTGCGTGGACAAGCGCCCGTAAGTAGCGTACATAGTAGAACATGAATAGCTCCCTCAATAATGAGGGTAAAAATACAAATAAAATCGTGAAAAATTAAGAGTTCAAAGGCGCACAGAATGATACCGAAATCAACATGATACTACAATATATTGAGATTGCTCTCTCAGGGGTGAGATGCAAGTTTGCACCCAACAGACAACTCATTTTTTGTGGTATGCAATGACTCATATGTTGCTGGTGTTGATGTGGCTATTGACACCCTCTCTCATTTTTCATGGTTCTCATTCTCAGCATGCTTCGTTTCATGTCCTGTTTGCACCAGTTCTATCTGCGTTACAGTGACTTTCATGACTTGTGTGGAGCGTACTGCCGGCTGCCTCAATGGCTCATTCCCTATGGTATACGGTTGTCTCATATGTTCAATGCACATCGAATCAGTTTGGATGCATGCTGGTTCTCCAGTCTCATCTCACTCACTGGTAATGTCTTGTTCACAGTTCGAGATAACTCAGGTGATGCCTTGTATTCCGCTTGCATCGATATGATGATGGGCGCCCCCTCAATCGGTTTTACAGGTGTACTGTCTGCAATGTCATCCATTCATTCATTTGATGATGGGTAAGCGGTTTCCCTCTTGTCCTTTGAGTCCTCACTGATTTTCCTTCCCATCTCCTTGGTGAAATCTCCCTCGGTGTGCCTCATTTGCTTTGGTGCTATGATCGGTGGTCCCTCATATGTTATATCTCCATTTTGCATCAATTCTTGTGTCATTGCTGGTGCTGTGGTGGCGTCTGTGATTGTGTTGTCGATTGCGGTATGTCTCGTGTCCTCGCTCGCTACTGGTGGTGCCCGTATCTTTTGGTGGTACGTGAAGCCTCATGTGTCACCGGCATCGATGCCTCAATCGGCCCCCTGTCTCTTATTTTGAGGTCGATTTTCATCAACTTGGGTCTCATTGGCAGTGGTGCTGTGACCACTCACAGTCTCGATCTGTTTCACAGTGGGATCGTCTGTGGCTTTGTCCATATGTTCTTCCAGGGATTGGTACATGTTTCCTTTCTCTGCCTTGATCTCTTTACCGACTCTTCCTTTCGTCTCCTTTTTCACTATCTCTTCCTCTCTTTCCTGTCCCAACTTTGTGTGTTTTGTTTCTCTGATCTTTCTCTCGGTGCTCTCTGTGATGTCCGTATCTCTATTCTTCTCTCCCATGATTGATTCTCTTGTCGCTTCTCTCCTCTCTTCTTGGTTAGATTTGATGGTAAGTTCACGGTGTTAATTTTACTGTTCCTCCTTCCATCGCAGTTTCAGTATGTGATGTTCTCCATGTCTATTCCCTTGCTGATTTCTTCTTTCGTGCTGGTTTCTTCCTCTTCCATATCCTGCTGATCCAGGTTTCCCTTCTCTCTCTCTCTCTTTTCTCCTTGTGTCTTCCTCTCTCTCCTTGACTTCGGTGTGGGTCGATTCCTGACATCAGTTTTGAATGGGTTGATTAGCCCATGTGGTCCATGTTGTGCTGTGGATAGTATGACCGATGCAGTCGTGGGGGTAACTGTGTATACATCCATATTCAACTGATTGATTGCTTGTACTGAACGTTCATTGTCCGGTCTTGTGGATGGCCCTACAGTGGAGTGTGACTGTCGAAGAGGAATGACTGTGAGTTTTTTGGTTCTGATTCTTGTATCGGTGTCCTGATTCTGCCCAATATTTCACACTTTATCACTATAACTCTCCACCCCTTGGAGGCAATGCCTGTGTGATCAATCAGGGTCTGGAGGTTGTTGGAGATGCAGAGGATGATCTGTGAGTATGCATAGTCATTCTGTTCATGCCATTCACTGACAAGCTGGGTAAGTAGAATGTTCCCAATATATGGAACTCCATTGGTCATGGTTACGGTGGGGTAGTTAATGGTTGGAAGTATGTTGGTACCGGTGATAATCTCATGAAGTCCTCTTTCCTTCACTATGGCTAACAACTCTCCTTTCCAAGTGTTCCAAATATTCTTGGTAAGTCTTGACTGTGTGTCTCGGAATTGGTGAATGTCATGAAGAGGGGTTGGGTTGGTTATGCTAGAGGTCATGGTGTTGGTAGATAGATGTGAAGTAGGTATGTAGAAAGAATGTCATTAGGAATATAATGAGTCCTTTGGTTTGTCTATAATCTGTGTGAAGTTTGGCCCGGTATCAGTAAGCGTCGAATAGATCTAGTCAGCTAGAACTAGCTGGACTAGAGGAATGAGACTTTTAATCTATTGAGGATATGACTAGAAGTATTGGACAACTTATTTGACTACCAGGGTAGAGAATTGTTTGTTGGATTGATTTATTTTTGTTATTATTATTCTTGTAACTAATACTACGAGAACTTATACTATTCTACATAGGAATTAGGGGCAATTGCAAATGATAGAGATGATACTATACTACTGTGGCTGTGTATACTGCGGCTGTGCATACTGCAGTTGTGCATACTGCAACTGTGCATATATGTGACAGTCACATGCACATATGGTGAATCTGGGTTGCAGGTTGTTAGAGAATAAAGTGGATGTCGGCATAGTATAGAGTGGGAATAATAACCTGTAGAATAAAAGTGTAAATACCCTCTATTCTCAACAGTATTGAGCCTCTTTCAACTGGTTGACCCACTCGGGGATGAGTGGGATTGAGTATCTGTTCTTCACTGTCATAGCATTCAACTTTTGTTAGTCTTGTATAAGCCACAAAGACCCATCCTTCTTCTTAATGAAGAAGACTGGGAAGGCCATGGGAGACTTTGATGGTTAAATGTGCCCTATTTGGAGGTTCTCCTTAATGAAGAAGTCTAGCTTGACCTGTTCTAAGGGGCACATTGGGTACACCTTGCAGTTTACAGGGCTCAAAATGGGTTCCAGCTCAATTGTATAGTCCCAGATCTTTCAAGCAGGAAGCTTATTGAAGGACTCCTTTGCAAACATGCTTTTGAATTTTCAGAGATAGTCAGGGATCTTGACTTTGACCTGGGTTTTCTGGTAGTGAGCCTTGGCCAGGTACATTTTTTATTCTATTTTTGATCATTGTGAACAATACCTCCACATGTTCTTCATACCTTATTGTTTCTCCATGTCTTATGCCACCCTGATTCCACATCTCACTTCTTAACCTATATAAGTAGCACAATGTATGTAGATAGTTCTTCACTCTGAATATCAACTAGGTTTATGCCCTCTTGCCCTCCCTTCTCTTGTCTAAAGTCCCTTACTCAGGCCAACACTCTTGGCACTCTCCCGGGTATCCCATCTGTTCCAAATTAGTGGCATGCATGGAAAGTAGGGCACAACGCACAAGTACATTGAAGCCAAGCAACTCCAATTGGTCTGCAGGACTTGGCCAATTCCTGCCAGCATTATGAAGTCAGCATTATTACAATAGTGCTCAGCCCATGCATCGTCGGCATTCCTGGTGCCTGACAGTTTCATTCTTAGACTCCAGTATGGAGAACTGATTATGTACAAGCAGCGGGGGCACACAATTCACCCACTGCAGGCTCCAAAACCCCCCCTCCCTTACTCTCTACACTAGTCCTTCAACCTTGACTTCAACCTGCATCTCGGTGAGTGGCACTTTGGACACATCTGCTAGTGCAAGTAGTTTGTGTAGCAGCTCTAGTTTCTCATGGTTCTGATGTCAAAGGTCAGGGGCCATGCCCAAGCATAGTGCCCCATTTCCTTACATGGGTAGCAGTCCCTGGGCAAGCCATCTTTAACTCGAGCTCAGTCCACCTCCACTGGGGTGGGTCCCTCCTTCGGAGCTGGAACAGATGCCAGCAGGAAGAGAAGAGTGCCAAAGTTATGGGTTGTAATTCCCACCTGTCTAGGGAAGGTGGGGGTCATCTTGGGGAGACTCACAAGGGAGTAGGGGGTTGCTCAAATATAGTTCCTGCTGGTTTCCCCAAAGGCCTTGTTTGCTTCTCAGTTGCAAGCTACCTTTCTAGCTGCTTCATACCATCCCTCTAGGTTATCAAAGTCAGATGTCCTATCCTAGGCAAGGTTGCTCTGGATTGAATTCTGGGTTCTAGCCCTTTTGGAAACTTGATCATGATTATTTTGTTGTCGTGATGCTCCACCAAAGCCACCAGTTCTTAGAAATGATCAATGTACTCCTCCACCGAGTCCCTGCCTTGGTACCAGCCTGTACCTTCGAGTCATGTCAGGGCTCAGAGCTGTTCATTCCTTGAGCAGAAGTGTTCTACTAAATCTGTCTCGAAGCCTTTCCAGTTGGGAAAATAGGGGTGCCCAACTTGTTTGCTTCTCAGGACCTTGTTGGTGAATCGAGCCACTTGTCCTGACTTGAAGTATGACAAGGCCCAGTGGATATGGGCTTGATTATTGGGGAACTGATTGCAGCAGATTGCAAAATAGATGGTGCAAGAGTTAAGAAAGCCTCTACCTCTCTCTTGGTCTCTGTCAAAGTCAGAAGGAGGGGCCAGTTGAACTTGGAGTCACCTTGAGGTATGGGATGGGAGGATTCTGCACATGTACTCAGCATCAGTGTTATGGTCTGTGCCCCAGACCGATCTAGTTAACGACTAATGCCGCTCCTGGGGGCTCTTCCGGTTTCAATCATTGGAGAATGACCCTCCAACTGACCTTCCCGTGATTCCTTTCACAAACCTGCAGTTCCAAAATCCCAAAGCCCCACGATTCCACAGCAGTGATTCCATTCCTGCAGCAGGTGTCTCGAGGGATCACTGCATACCTTGTTCCCTTGTTCTCTCTTTTCTATTGACTCCTTGTATTTCTTCCCTCCCCATGTCTTTAGACCAGACAGTAGAGTAAAAGGTACAAGGATAGTTTACATGTATATAACCCCCAGTCGACTGGACTATTCGCCAGTATGAATATGGACTTAATTTGCATCCAAGTTTCCAACCTAGTTTGGGCCTAATTCTGACTTAGTTCCTTGCACATTTCTGACTTTCCAAAATTAGGGACAGACGATTGAGGAGGGAGTAACACATAGTTGAAGCCAAGTCCCTCCAACCTCAAACACCCAGGACTAGTCATACAAGCCTACCACTGTGACTGACCACCACCCTAAGTCCTAGTGCTTCTTTGTCCACTTTCCATCCCTTCCATTTCCTTGTCCTCATCCTTACCACCCTCTACCCCCTACGTCCTAGGAACTTCCACCCCTTACAGAATCCTTTGGAAACCTATGGAATCCCTTCAGTATCGTTATTTCTAATTTCTTATATATCTCGATGGTGGTCAGGCATCACTCAGTGGCATTCCTCCTTGATTGATGGTCTAAATGATATAAGCCATGCACTTTTGGAGCTTGTAATAATATATGGCTGGATGAACCTTTTATTGTGCACTTCTGAGAGGCAAATTCTGTTTTGATTTCTGGCATTGTCACATGGGCCAATTGAAATCAGGGTGACAGTGATTTTAGAAGCATATAGTGTATCTTTTAGTATCAGGGTAATGGTTTTCCCTTTTACTCTAGTTATTATTTTGAGTTATCTGCAGCCATATGCATCAAAGCTGCCTTGATTGGCTGCTGTTAAGAACACAAGTGGCAAGGTTCTTAATGAGTATATGTCAGCAAGGTCAAAACTTCACGAAGGTTCAGAGTAGGGCTTGGCTTTAGCTTATATGCTGCACCATCCAAATCTTGTTGTATCCCTAATTTCGGACAGAGGTTTGGAGTGGAGTGAGGTTGTAGAAAACCTTTTACAAAGCTCAGACTGAGCAAGGTTTGCCTGGTCAAATTCTAAGTTAATTATCAGACTACCGAACTTCTACTCTACATGTGTGTTTTATACTAGTAAGTATTTTGAATTTCAGTAATCTTTGGTGACCAAGAGCAAGGGGAATATGAATGGGGAAAGGATCTCTGACTGAAAGAACAAGGGGGACAATGTCAAGTACACATACCAAGTATCCGGTAACTCGGCAATACCGACCAACCGACCCTTACCCACACACCAGTGACAAGTCTTCTATCACTGGTTCACAGCCCTGGCTCGGTACATTTGGTACATCATCTGGTTCACCACTCTCATCCCACCCACTCCATCCTTCGCTATTCCCTCATACCCCATCCCTTCCCTTACCCATTTCCTCTAGGGACAATTGTTATTCATCTATTATTCGGTCACAGCCCTATTGTTTTATCTTCTGCCAATTCCATTGTTCTATTCTCATCCACTCTCTCATTATTCTATTCTCAGCCATATTTCATTATTCTATTCTTGCTTACATTTCTTATTCTATCCTTGATCACTGTAGACAATACCTCCACATGATTCTTCATACCTTATTGTTCTCCATTCTTTATGCCACCCTGTTTGACATCTCACTTCTTAACCTATATAAGTAGCAGATGTATGTAGATAGTTCCTCACTCTGAATATCAACTTGGTTTTCATCCCCTTGTCCGCCCTTCTCCTGTCTGAAGTCCTTGACTCGGGCCAATACTCTCAGCATCCTCCTGGGTCTCTCTTCTGTCCAAATCAGTGGCATGCACCGAACAGCAGGGTGCAATGCATAAGTACGTTGAAGCCTAGCCACCCTGATTGGTCTGCAGGACTTGACTGACTCCCGTTCACACTATCGGCATTACAGAGACTTAACAGACGAAAGTACAAAGGGCAAGTGTCAAGCTGTCAAACTTCGGTAATACCGAGGATGTGGATGGGTCACGGCCAAGTCCTGCAGGCCAGAAGTAGTAGCTTTGGCTTCAATGTACTTGTGCATTGTGCCCTACTTGTCGTGTGTGCCACCCATTTGGGACAGAGGAGGTACTCGGAGGGTGCTAAAGTGCCAGCCCAAGTAGAGGACTTTACAGAGGAGAGGGAAGGTAAGGGGCCTAAGCCTAGTCAATACCCAGAATGAGGAAGTATGTACATGCATCCCCTACTTATATAGGTTTAAGAAGCGACATGTGGAATAAGGAATGTGGGACAATAAGGTATGCAGAGCATGTGGGTATTGTCCACAACGAGTAAAATTAGAATGGAGAAATGTAAACGGGAATAGGACAATGGAAAATAGAATAATAGGAATGTGGCCAAGGATAGGACAATAGGGAGTTGTTACATACCATTGCAATGGTTGGTGAATACATGTAACAAGTTGCTGTTTAAACACAGACTAATGCCAGATAACCTGGCATAGTGGCCTTTTGGCCCAGTTGAAAGAACACATCACTGTGGGAATTTGTTGCCTTTCACAGTATGCCAGGTTAACCAAATGTCAGTGGTTCAAATCCCTGTGTGCGCAATAATTTAGAGGGTTGTTGCAATCACTTGGACCCCAGGAACCCTGGATTACATGATGGTCCATGACATCATGGGGGTCTGCTATGTCAAACAGTAATTAGAGTGCTTGGGGGAAGCCACAGACAGGCCTGGGAAACCTGTTAAGATATCATCACTGTGGCACCTCGAGGGCTCGGTACCTAAGGGGAAGGTACTGTTACATACCATTGCAATGGTTGGTGAATACATGTAACAAGTTGCTGTTTAAATAGTGCCCACAGACTAATGCCAGATAACCTGGCATAGTAGCCTTTTGGCCCAGTTGAAAGAACACATCACTGTGGGAATTTGTTGCCTTTCACAGGAGTGCCCAACTATAAAGCAATGGTTGCGGCCAAGGATAAAACAAGGACAGGAAGTCCCGAGGTGAGGTGGATTGAGGAATGAGGAGTAGGCATGGTAGGATTAATGGATGGTGAATGGCGTAGAGTATGTGAGGGGTAAGGACAAGGAATGTAGGTGGTGGATGTGTCAAGCCGAGACTGGCATACCAAGTGACTTGCATGTGGCATGGACACTTGTACGTGGACGTAGGATGACTGCTCAGTCAGCACTGCCAAATTACTGGGATCCCGGTACGTGTACTTGACAGCGAGAAAACTTAGGGACATAGCCACTGTGGGATCTGAACAGGATCTTGGGCAGGATTTTGATATACTTCCATTTTGAGAATTGGTGAGCAGAGTTGAGTTGATCGGCAAGATAAGGGAATGGAAATTAAAAGGTGTCTAGTGATAAAGGTTGGGTGAGGTTGTGACCGGTGAATAGTGTTAATATCACATGGATATTCAGACCGAGCACTTAATATAACAAGTGAACATGAGTGGCCATAGGTGTGGAGCATTGTTCTTTTCCATTGTCTCCCTATACTAGACTTTACCAGTTATTGTCCTTATATTTATTCTTCCTTTCTATTATTCATCCATTCTATTATCTATTTGCCTATTGTCCTTTTTCATATAAGTAGACCCTTAGGATAGCTAGTCACTTCAGTACTTCGAGACGAAGACTGAAGTGAGTACTAAACCACATATGTCCTGTCATTATTTAGACTTACATTTCATGATAACAGACTTGTGTTTAGATAGTAACTTATTCAAATATACTTGAGTACTTCGAGACGAAGACTGAAACTTGTGTTTAGTCTTTACAGGTTATGGGCCCCGGCCACAACTAAAAAGACAAACTTGTCATACCTTGAACCCGATATACAAAGATGACCGACAGATTTAAAGTTGTCAGATATGATGAGTCGGAGCGTTTAGATGAAAATGGCTCAAATTGGAATTTCTGGAAGACACGAATGGTTCCTTACCTGAAAGGATCAAAACTATGGCCATATGTGTCTGGAACTGAACCTAGACCCATGACCACAGATGTGGATAAACTCGCAAAATGGGAGGAAGCAGATGCACAAGCACTCTCTACCATTCTAATGAATATCACTCCCAATGTCCAGGCAGGACTAGATTGCTGATTCAGCGAAAGATGCTTGGGATGGATTATTAAGCAGATATGCACACACTGATCCTATTGCCCAGAATCTGGCCCAGTCACGGCTGTGTGCAAAATGATACACAGAAGGCAGATCAGAAACTTTACCCGCTCATCTGGCAGAGCTCCAGAGGTTGAGAGAAGCTTGTGGAGGACTAGGAGTGGTCATACCTGACGACCAATTTGCAGGAATCTTAACACTCTCAATGCCAACACCCTCCTGGGATCCAGTAATAGGAACTCTAGAGGGAGTACTGGATCCAAAGATAGTGATCTCCCATCTCAACACTGAATGGAGCAGGAGACAAGGACATACCGCGAGTGGCACAGATCCAAATGTAGTGTTTCAGACAGGAGGAAAATCGAGTCTGAAGTGCGATAATTGCAACAGATCAGGACAAACCAAGAGCAGATGCTGGGCTAAAGGGGGCGGTCAAGAGGGTCAGTATCCTGAATGGTTTAAAGGAAAAAAGGACTCGAGAATCACCAATACTGTGAAGACAATTACCGACCCACCTATCGTATGGGCCTATGGTTCCAAAGGACAGCCAGATGTATGGTATGCTGATTCCGCTGCAACAGTCCATGTCAGTCCAAATTATGAGGACTTCACCTCTTACACCAAGTATGACAAGAGACGCACCATAAAAACATTTGGAAACAACACAGTTGAGGGAATAGGAGAAGGAGACATAGTTGCCGATGTTGAATACAGAGGAAAAGTCACAAGGATCCGACTCACACAAGTTATGCATGTTCCCGGAGCAGATGGAAAGATCTTGTCCCTCAAAGTTCTGGACCAAAAAGGATTTGAAGATCACATCACCGGAGGATCTGTACGCATCATGAAAAACAACAACTGTTGTGACGAACAGTGGAAGGAATGGGGAGAAGGGAGTGAGGGATGAGAAAAGGACAAAAACATATTGAACACATATTTTGATTGTATAACATGGAAAGAATAGTGTAAAATAGCGTACAGAACAAGTATTAGTGAGCATGCAGTTGAAAGTAGTATAGTACACGGACTTACCAGTAGTTACCGTGCGAGAGATATAAACCGGCGGCAACTTAGACGCTAAGCGCCCGGATGATCAGGAGATGTAGGGGCCGGAAGAGCCAAACATATGGAATATGGAAGGAGACAAAGGGAAAGCAAATAGGAGGAGACAGAAGGAATATAGGGGAAGAGACTCACATGTAAAGGAACGAGAACTGAGGGAACCGGGGCACATATATGCAGTCACCAAGGACAGATGACTGAGAAACAGGAGAATGAGACACGAGACACGGCTCAGAGAGGCGATAAATGTTGCAGACAAGAAGGGAACAAAGGGAGAAATAGTTCTATTCAAATGACACCACTGACAGGTGTCATATTTCTATGAAGATTCCATCGGGGCAGCTCACAGTGGGCCGACCCTGCATATGCTCCACAAAATCCGTTAATTACGGATCATATTTTAGTTACAGGATTCACTTGTATAAAGAGAAAGTAACTACAACGAATATTACTAGTCTCTCATACCAAAAAACCCCCTACACTTATATTTGATATCTACTCGACACACTCACATGACGTCAAGCCACATTGGGTCAAACCACCTCTCGTCATCATTCAAGGCTGCGGACCCAGCGGGGATAGTTATATAGGTGCTATACATCACACTCACGCTACTATTGATCCATTTCATTGTTGTGGATCACCCACAATCAACCTACACGACTTTCAGTCACATCGCCGCCAGCTCCTCGGACCAGCGCTTACATCTGATCGACCTGTTGCGCGTCACCAGCGTATGAACATATAGGTACATAAAATATTAGTTATACACCCCATAGCTACAATTCCTTGTACCATAGTAGCTAGTCCAACTACCAACCATTATTCCCCATCACAATAATTAAGAGATTAAAAGTCTCAACGACTCTGATGGCTTATACCTTACTGAGATACGATGTTAACAAGTTCAGGGACATTAAGCCGGAACTAGACGAGAATTGGGGATCTTGGAAGAGGAAAATGGCAGCTACAATCACGGAATGGGGACTTGACGGAATACTCGATGGAACCGAAGTAAACCCCACTACTGCCACATCCATGGCAACCATTGCCCAACTCCAAGAAGAATGGAAGACTAGAAATAGTACTACCTATTACCAATTGCTCATGTGTATATCCGCAGATTTACAGACAGAAATCGAGGAGACGACAATTGCATCAGAAGCCTGGAAAATACTTATTAACCGCTTCAAATCAAAGGACCCCAGCAAGGTCAGCATTGTCAGGAGCCGATACGATCACTACCACATGACAGAAGGACAATCCGTCCATTCATACATCACTACGATGAAGGATTTCAGGGAGAGACTTAAAAAGATGGGTGAAGACATTGCAGACTCCTATCATGCTGCTACTTTACTTAGGAATGTACCCGCATCATGGAGAGGAATCGCAGAAACGATCTGTATGATTGCGGTCACACCTAAAGATATTGAAGGCCGTCTCAAGGCACATGAGGCCGGTCTAATCGCATTAGAAATGGAAACGTATGGCGTATCTGCATTCATCGCTCAATCTAGACCACAACGGCGATCGGCGGTCCCGCCGGCACCAGTTATTCCTCCTCCCTGCATCACCCAATCACAGCAACAGCCTCCGAATACCCAACAGGTGTTGCGACCATCAATACCACAGTCTCCCCCAACCGCTCGACAACCTCAGCAGTATCAATGCCCCCTGAAACCACTCATGTCTCCACAGGCAGCCAACAGTGAACAATCATCCTACCGCTGCAACAACTGCGGCAGGATCGGTCACCCAGCCACCAAATGTTGGTCACCCGGCGGAGGCGCAGTCAGACAGGCACCGTGGAGGACTAACCACATGCAGAACCTCCCGGCAATACAGCTGAGGACTCCTGATGCCACTCAGAATCCACCCCCTCAGCCGGCATCACAGTCGAGCAGGCCAAGAATCCCACACCCCAATTTGCCTAACGGCCCGGTATCAGAAGATTTCTTATTCATAGCTAAAGTCACTGAAACCGTCTCCCCAATAGGCAAACCCGTCTTCAGCTCACTCACGACCGACGCGCTTACATCAATGTGCGATAAATCACACTACTGGCTGGCCGACACTGCAGCCACCAGTCACCTCTGCGGAAACATCAACCTATTCGAGTTGATTCATGACTGCCCGCCTGTCAAAATACAAACCGCAAGCAGGGACGTCTTCACAGCCGTCAAGAGAGGAACCGTACGAATAAAAATCATGTCAGACCCAAAGTATGGACTGGACGATGTCCGATTCACTCTTACAGACGTCATACACATACCAAAGCTCGAAACCAACTTACTTTCAGTGGGACGCATGAATAAAGGAAACGTCGGCGCTGTCTTTGCTAGAGACAGCACTTATTTGTATCACGCAGGGAGAGCAATCGCCTACGGCTTCAATGAAGGAAATTTATTCGCCTTCCTAGCCGTCAGAATACCCAGTGACGCACCAGAAACAATCAAGTTCTCCAGGGAACCGTCCAACGTCATCTTGTAGCATCACAGACTTGCCCACACGAACTACAGGATGATGGAGAACATGAAGAGGCAGGAGACGGCCATCGGGTTTCGACCCCATGACCACTCCGGGCCTATACCACAATGTACAGATTGCCCGTTTGGCAAACAGATACAATCATCGTTCCTACACACTGAGGAACTCCCCACTGACATCGGCGATATTGTAGTGTCAGATGTATGCGGCCCTTTCGAGGCATCTTTCAACGGCTTCAAATATTTCATCACTTGGATCGACTCTACTTCCAGACTCGCGAAAATCGACTTTCTCAAAGACAAAGAATGTACAACAGTCACCTCTTCTTTCATCGGATATATCGCGTGGTTACTTCGACAAAAGAAAATAAATATCAAAAAGATCAGGACAGATAACGGAGGGGAGTACATCGGTCATCAATTCCAGAAACTTTGTATTGACAGTGGTATCATACATGAGACAACTCCCCCGTACACTCCCGAACATAACGGGATAGCAGAAAGATACAACAGAACATTACAGGAGGGAGCACTCACGTTGCAGCACGAATCGGGACTGTCGAAGAGATTTTGGGTCACCACTATTCACACGGTGAACTTTGTCAGGACCCGCATACTGCATGGACATATCGGCATGTCACCATACCAGGCCTTCTGGGGAACTCAACCCAGAATCAACTGGTTTAGGACTTTTGGCTGTAAATGCTGGGCGCTCATACCAAAAGACAGACGAAGGAAGGGCGACTTCAAATCAATCGAGGGGATTTTTGTAGGATATTACGACGACTCAAAGGCTTACAAAGTTTACGTCCCCCAAATGCACAAAGTGATCAAGGTCAGGGACGTTGTATTCGATGAAGCTAAGCACATAGAACGCATTACTATACATGCGGACGATGATGACGATCAGCCAGAGTTGAGGGTTAACAATACCCTCATCACAGTCTCACCAGTGTCCACTCCGGCACCAGACTTCAACTGGCCGGACATCCCAAATCCGGCCACCAGCGGACAACCCAGCAGAGCGATCACACAAGAAGCGGAAGATGATGAACAATTGGAGGAGGCAGAAGTTGAGGACGTAATCGAAGCCGTGCCAGGCCAGGTCGATGATGGGGAGCAACATGCACCCAAAGATTTCGAAAAGGGACCCTGGCTCGACCCGTCAAACCTCTCATACGGGAGAGGAAGGAGGCACGCACCCAGACATGCAGCGCTGATTGCTGACATCAACAGCCTAGCGTACGGCCTGTCTGTCAGGGGACGACCCTCTCCGAGTCCTGATGACAAGTCCGAGGTCCTATCTCGGACTTCACCTAAACTCCGAGGATGAGAGACCAGAGTCCGAAAGACCACTGATGTCAGAGGATGACCTCCTCTGAGTCCTGATCTAAGTCCGAAGCCCTATCTCGGACTCTCCCCAACTCCGAGGCTCTATCTCGGACTCTTCCCAAACTCCGAGGTCCTATCTTGGACTCTTCCCAAACTCCGAGGTCCTATCTCGGACTCCACCTAAACTCCGAGGATGAGAGACCAAAGTCCGAAAGACCACCAATGTCAGAGGATGATCCCTTCTGAGTCCTGATCCAAGTCCGAACCCCTATCTCGGACTCCCCCCAACTCCGAGGCCAGGAGACCCAGGTCCGAGGGACCACCGAGCAGGAGATAGGAATGATCTTAGCATGATGACTGGAACCGGGAATAAGCGCCTATGTTGATTTATAAGCTAGTGCACAGACCACTTACATAAAGGGTATAAAAGGGGTTCACCAGCAGCGGAATCCTTAGACTTTCTGATGAGATTATGAGTGAATTGCAGTAGGTTTGAAGAATTTATAGGCAATCTATTTTATTTATCTCCTCAGTGTAGTCAATAACTGAGTGTATATTCAGAGAATATACCTATTTTATTTATCTTACAAAAGAAATGAGAAAGAAATTAGCCCTGAGGCTTTGTACATAATATTATACAACTCACCTCCTCAGTGTAGTCAATAACTGAGGAGGGAGGCATGCGTGGGTTGTGTTTCACCCGCATATACCCTGCAACCGGCCTTTGACCCTATCGAAGGTTTGAGCCAGGCTGCCGGTTCCAAATCCAGGGAGCTGGCCACACGCGTCGCGTCATGCATGGGTAAGCGCCCGTAAGTAGCGTACATAGAAAAGAACAAATAACTCCCTCAATAGTGAGGGTAAAAATACAAATAAATGAGAGGAAATTTTAGAATTCAAAAGCGCACAGAGTGATACCAAAATCGATATATAAATACAATATATTGAGATTGGTCTCTCAGGGGTGAGATGCAAGTTTGCACCCTACACTTTCCTCTTCGGATTTCCCCTGCTTAGGTGAGAGCCCTACATGTACTTAGGTAGTAGCTATAATTGAACTTCGGATTTCCCCTGCTTAGATCTGAGAAGCCTGTGGGTAGGCTCTGGGTTCGAGTCCCATAGTCAGGCCTGAGGACGTCCAGGGCTGGGTGGTGTCCCACTGGTTCTAGCCTCCGGCAGTTGCGATATCAGTTCCGAAGGAGGGTTGCCCTTACACTGTCCAATTCGACGACGATGGAATCCACCTTCGTCGTGTTAGCTGCTGATGAGCCAGCTAACTACAAAGAGGCAATGCGCCTACCCAATGCCGATCAGTGGCGTGCTTCATGCCAGGAGGAATTCGAAACCCTGAAGGGGTACAACACTTGGACGCTAATCGAGAGGCCACCGGACGTCAATATAGTAGGGAGTCGGTGGACGTTCATGGTGAAGAGGGACAACCTGGGACATGTCGATAAGTTGAAGTCCCGTCTTGTCACACAGGGGTTCTCACAGATACAGGGGCTCGATTTTAACGAGACATATTCACCAACTATCAGATTCACATCCATACGACTCATCCTCGCACTAGCATCAAAACATAATCTCGAGCTCAGACATGTAGACGTCAAAGGCACCTACCTCAACGGATTACTCGAGGAGGATGTGTATATGCATCAGCCTGAGGGCTTTATCGAGGAGGGGAATGAGAACATGGTGTGTAAATTAAACAAAGGAATTTATGGACTGAAGCAGTCGGGGAGAGTGTGGCATCAGATGTTGAGGAGGGAACTCAAAGGAGTGGGATTTCAGTCAGGACAGGCCGATCCCACCGTGTTCACACGATTCAGCGCAGATGGTTCAATGGAGATCACAGGATGGTACGTCGACGACGGTCTACTTGCATCAAGTTCAAAGACGTCGATGGTGCGAATGGTGGACAATATCAAAGGGAGCTTCGAGATACAAGATCTTGGTGAGCCAGTCAGATTGCTGGGCATTAAAATCACGCGCGACAGGCATTTGGGGACAATACATATTTCCCAACCATCGTTTATCAACACAATTGCCAAATGTTTCGAAATTGTCGCCGGAAGGCCAGTCAACTCACCAATGGATCATCTCAACAACCTTTGATCCAGCCCCAAGTCTGACATGTTGTCGATGGACTTAAACTACGCATCACTCATAGGCAGTCTTAACTACTGCTCCATATCCACATGACCCAACATCTCATATGCCACTAACAAGTGCACACAATTTACATATAATCCGTCGGTCATCCACTGGGAGGCCGCTACTTGAGTACTGCGGTATTTGCTCACTACAAGAAACCACGGGATCTTGTACAGCACCGAAAGAGAAGGTATGGAGGGGTACGCGCATGATTTAATTGGTTATACAGATGCCGATTTTGCAGGAGACATGAACGATCGAAAGTCCACCTCTGGGTGGGTCTACACATTCAACGGCTCACCCATATCTTGGGCATCAAAGAAACAAGGACTCGTTACACGCTCCAGCATGGAGTCAGAACTCGTCGCAGGCTCCGTTGCATCCACTGAAGGCATATGGCTTATCAAACTTGGAAAAGACTTCCAACGGCTCTTCAGACCAATCCCCCTCTTTACCGATAATCAATCTTTCATCTCTTTCACCAGAGACGATGTCAACACGTCCTGCACAAAACACGTCGACACCCATTATCATTACACCCGCGAACAGATCAACGTAGGAAACATCAAGTTGCATTACATCCCTACGTTGCAGAACCCAGCCAATATCCTGACCAAGGCGCTCCCCACCCGCAAACATGTACATCTCCTAAGCGTTTTAGGAGTCGTACAAGTTTGAAGGGGTATGTTGTGACGAACAGTGGAAGGAATGGGGAGAAGGGAGTGAGGGATGAGAAAAGGACAAAAACATATTGAACACATATTTTGATTGTATAACATGGAAAGAATAGTGTAAAATAGCGTACAGAACAAGTATTAGTGAGCATGCAGTTGAAAGTAGTATAGTACACGGACTTACCAGTAGTTACTGTGCGAGAGACATAAACCGGCGGCGACTTAGACGCTAAGCGCCCGGATGATCAGGAGATGTAGGGGCCGGAAGAGCCAAACGTATGGAATACGGAAGGAGACAAAGGGAAAGCAAATAGGAGGAGACAGAAGGAATATAGGGGAAGAGACTCACATGTAAAGGAACGAGAACCAAGGGAACTGGGGCGCATATATGCAGTCACCGAGGACAGATGACTGAGAAACAGGAGAATGAGACACGAGACATGGCTCAGAGAGGCGATAAATGTTGCAGACAAGAAGGGAACAAAGGGAGAAATAGTTCTATTCAAATGACACCACTGACAGGTGTCATATCTCTATGAAGATTCCATCGGGGCAGCCCACAGTGGGCCGGCCCTGCATATGCTCCACGGAATCCGTTAATTACGGATCATATTTTAGTTACAGGATTTACTTGTATAAAGAGAAAGTAACTACAACGAATATTACTAGTCTCTCATACCAAAAAACCCCCTACACTTATATTTGATATCTACTCGACGCACTCACGTGACATCAAGCTGCATTGGGTCAAACCACCTCTCGTCGTCATTCAAGGCTGCGGACCCAGCTGTCAGGACTCGGTACTACCGAGGGTACTGTCGGAACCAGCCAAGTCCTGCAGGCCGGTCAGGGTGGCTTGGCTTCAACGTGCTCGTGC
>QLPI01009525.1:0-50541 GCA_003314275.1 Chroogomphus rutilus
ATTACTGTTGACCTAATCACTGAACTACCTACCAGTCAGGGCTACAATGCCCTCCTAGTGGTTGTAGACCGTCTTTCAAAGCGTGCACATGTAATTCCCACCACATCCGATGTAAACTCAGTAGGGGTTGCCTGACTATTCCGTGACCACATATGGAAACTCCATGGCCTACCGGAAGAAATCATCAGTGACAGAGGCACCCAATTTGTCTCCCAATTCATGCGAGAGTTAAATAAACTCTTAGGCATTCGGGTTGCTGCTTCCACAGCCTATCACCCTCAGTCTGATGGCCAAACTGAGCGAGTTAACCAGGAAATTGAGCAATACCTCCGACTCTTTGTTAATCAACATCAGGATGATTGGCTAGAATGGATCTCCCTTGCCGAGTTTGCATACAACAATCAAGTTCACTCTGCAACGCAGACCACACCCTTCATGCTTGACAATGGCCAACATCCCAGACTTGGACTGGAGCCAACTCGAGAAACTCGATTAGAAGCATTGGAGGAGTTTACCACTTGTATGAAATCAGCTACAGATGAGGCTCGCTCTGCCCTGGCAAAGGCTGCAGATGATATGGCACGATTCTATGATTTACATCGACAGGCTTCCCCCTTGTACAAGATTGGTGATAAAGTCTGGCTAAATGCACAAAATATCACAACAACTTGTCCAATGAAGAAACTAGACCACAAATGGTTGGGTCCATACATGGTGAACAAGGTTGTTTCACGGAATGCCTATGGCCTCCAGCTCCCCCAGTCCTTCGGCCATACCCACCCAGTCTTCTCTGTCAACCTCCTACGCCCCTATGAGGAGGATCCCATCCCTGAACGACATGTTCAACCCCCACCTCCTCCTATCATCCGAGATGGAGTTCCAGAGTATGAGGTTGAAAGGATTCTAGATAGCAGAGTTCACAGAGGACGACTGGAATATCTGGTACGCTGGAAGGGTTATGGAGCAGCAGACGACCTCTGGCTACCTGCAAGGGATGTCTCAGGGGCCAGGCGACTTGTATCGGAATTTCATCGGCAAAACCCAGAAGCTCCGCAGCGTATCTCCGCCGCCCTATACGCGTCCCTCCCCTTTCAAACCCTAGAGCACTTTACCGAGGCCCCAAAACGGCATCTCTTCGATTGGACACAAGGGAGGTTCCTAACACATGTTACCCAACTGCCCCCCCAAACTAAGCGATGTCCCACCTGAGATTGATTCTTTCCACTTATACTCCATTTACGTTTCACTTCATTTCATTGACACATATATAAACCCCCTTTCATTCCTATCCGTCCTTTCAGCCCTATAACCACCACCTCCACCACATTACCATGTCCAGCCAACAAAGCCTCATCCCCCTCCAACCTGTCACTACCCCGCTCTCCTCACACTGGTCTATCGACACAGAGGACCTAGAGAGGGTTGAAAAGCAGCTCAACCTTCCAGCCAAACCTCCACCCACTCTATCCCTTCCTTGGCGGAAGAGACGTACTGCTCGCCAGTCCTACGACCTAGGAGACCCAATTATCCTTGGCAACCCTGTCATGCTTCCATGCACATTCGAAGGGTTCACAGGAGGAGTGTCTCGTAATGACGCAGGAGAGGACACACAGGAGGCACTCTTCCAGACCTTTAACTTCATGCGACCTGTCTGCCAATTCACTCTCCCACTATATCGTAGAGAGAGGGTCGCACTGAGTAGAGCCCCTCCCCGCTCCTCTTTATGGAATAGAATGAGAGGGTATCTCATGGGATGTTTTCACTAAACCTATTCTCCAAGGCCCACGTCGAGACGCCGTGCATTGAGAGGGGGGTGATGTCAGGGTTTGGTCGATCTTTTCCCATTTACATGATCTCCTTTTCGCGTTCTTGGTTATGTAATAAGCGCCGGAGTAGGGCATAGGGTTGTGACTGGTGTGACGGTGACTCCTCAGCTTGATCTCTGAGGATTACCGCTACACCAGGTGAGCTTACATGTATTTCTTGGTAGTAGACCTTGTATAAACTGAGGATTACCGCTACACCAGGTGGAATATTCCCTTTCAGCTCATAAGTACAGGTTTATCTTGTCATTGTGACTTAGTCAATAGCGTCGCCCTAACACAAAGGATAGTGGACGTCCCGCGGGTAAGTGAGTGAGGGGAAGGACAGGGAGTGTAGGGATGATAAAGAATAGGGGGTTGGGGAAAGGATAATGAACCAGGTGATGAACCAGGTGTACCGAACCAAAGACATGCACCATGGGATGGTATGAGCAACGGTCGGTCGGTCGGTACTGCTGAGTAAGTCAGAGCACGGTGTGTGGTCGTGACATAGTGTGTTCATGTTATATGTTGCATTTATGTCTGCATGTGTATGGCATATTTGTGTTAGCATGTGCATGTTGTATTCACACACATATGACAGGAGTGAGTCCCCAGATGCATGTTGTACATGTGCACATGCACATGTACATAGTTGACACCATGGGTTGGGCGTAGGTCATGGGTGCTCTCAGCTTGTAGTGATTGCATGGGTAACCCCTGGGTATATTATGTCTACCCATACCCGTACCCATGAAAACCCATACCTGTACCTGTGAAACCCATACCCGTGTGTTACAGGTACAGGTTTTCATGGGTATGCTTATATAAGCGAGGTTCAGTGCTAACTTTGCTTATATAAGTGAAGTTAGCCCTGAACCTCCCCTTGCTGAACCTTGCTTATATAAGCATACCCGTTCATGGGTACGGGTTTGGGCTGGGTTGGAAATCCTGACCCTGACCCTTACCCGCGCTACCCGTACCTGCTACCCACGCGGGTGTCCAATACCTGCACCAATCACTATTGGCTTGACCCACACCCAAACCCAAGGACGCCCAACCTGGTGACCCATGCAGGTTGGCATAACCCATGCTATTCCCTAACAACCACCCATCATCATTGATAGAGAACCTGAGTATGAGATAACTGAGGTTTGGACTCTAAACTCAACAAATGATGCAAGTGTCATCTTCAATACCTAGTCAAATAATCAGAATATGAAGGTACTGAGGATGAGACCTCCTAACTCCCTGCAACAGAAATCAGCCAAATTTCAGAAGTTGTATACACATTTTCCCCTACCCACCTTCACAAACTGACTTAGGCAAATTCACCATCACTCAATATATATATATATTCACCCTACCAGTTTGTGATGCTGCTGAGCGGCTTGTCAACTGTGCGTCAATCTCATTTTTCTCTTATCATGACATAGTGGTATGAAAACAAGCAGCAGCGCTGTTTTTCAAATAACTATTGCACCACCATCCGTCATCACTCGCCGTTCCTACAAGTAGCTCTCAACTTTCCCCTATCAATCGCATGTTCGGTCTTCTATTTCCACCTACTATTCCCACCAGCAGAATTCCATATACACCTCGCTTGAAGTCGTGTCGCTTTCTGCTAAGCGCATGTTTAGTCCACGCCAGGTAAGCGTTCATTTGTTGCAAATTTCCCTCGCTTGTTCTACGCACCTTGATAATTCTTCAAAGAGGCTACATGGTTTCTCGTACTTACATCTTACATCGGCCACAATAATTGCCAAGGTAATAACAACAGAGTTGCCTCTTGTGCTTTGAGTATAGCCTCGTTAGTAGTCTGGAAGCACCCTATGTGATTCTCTGTCCTGAGGACTTGTTATTATGATGATGACGATGATTGTGAACTCAATTGTGCAATTTAAGCTATTGGGCGGAAAAAAAAAAAAAAACTTAAAAGGTACCGCAATTTACTATCAGGCTAGAGAACCAATATATATATGGGGAACCATGCCGGTGCTAAACATAGATGCGTTGCATTTAAAGTTGTCACAACTATCGCCATGCCCAATGTTATATTCGCCAACTGTCAATCTGACGCTGGGATCGCCTTGGCCTGTGAACTTATAATACACACCACCCACATCTCTGGGTTCGCCCCATCGACACCACCACCACCACCATCTAAGGCAGCTAGCTACCAAGGAATATTATATTGGAGCATTTTCAATCCAATCCACAATCTACAACTTCGTCGGGAGGCATGAACCTCGACTGGAGAAATTTCACCATCAGTGAGCGTGATTGTTGCTCGGATAACAGAGACTCAAAGAGCTGAGACATTTTATTTGTCCGTTGCAGATTCAAAAGATGGCGTAAATATATCGATCGCCAATAGTGAGTTCGATGACCACTTAGGGCATCTGAAGTCCATCCTCATAACTGCGTAGACCCTCCGATAGATCTTTTAGGCTTGCTCAATCCTGCTAAACGGGCATCTTACAACACACGCAACGCCACTGAAGTTGTCGAATTCCCTGGGTGCATGGAGAACACTCGTGTACGGATATTGGACGACCTCGAGAGATGGGCACACGATACTTCAGCTGCAAAGGTCTACTGGCTAAATGGTCAGCTCGGAACCGGAAAGACAAGTATTGCTCACACTCTCAGCGAGCGTTTGGATAAGCAGAAGATCCTCGGAGCCAGCTTTTTTTGTTCTCGCTCAAGCTCAGCATTGACTGATGCAACACGGATCATTCCCACGATTGTCCACATGCTTGCTCAATCTAACCCCGAGATCAGAGCAGTCATGCATAATCTCCTGATGAACACACCTGATGTGGCTGATCTCAACTCCATCTCCGACCAGTTCAAGACCCTGGTGTTAGAACCTCTCAAGCTTGTCACGGAAAGCCACCATCTACATGCAAATATTGTTGTTATAGATGCTTTGGACGAATGCTTGGAACATAGGAAAGTAACGTTGTTGATAAAGACGATCCTCGATGTTGTAGTGAATGTACCTCTGAAGTGCTTCATTACAAGTCGACCCGAGACCTGGATTGCCGCATCCTTCCAACACAGTCCTGAATATTCTCTCCAGAAATTTTCCCTACATCAAGGATCATTAACAGACGACGAACAAACCGATATTGAAACGTACCTGAGATCTTCACTGTCCAATATCGCGAAGAAGCACGGATATTCACAGCCTAACCTTTGGCCAACCGAACCCGAGGTAAAGAGTCTTCTTGACCAGTCAGATGGATTGTTCATATACGCTGCGACTGCGGTGCGGTATATCGATGATATGGGCGTAAATCCTAGGACGCGTATAACTAACCTCACATGCTCCGTGTTGCCTCTCCCCTCTTTGGACGGGTTCTATAATTTTATTATGGACGAAGCGTTCAGAAATCTCCTGATTGACACAGAAAGGGTGGCGAGACAGGATTTGCTTGCCGCGGTGGTCTGGGTTCAAACCCCATTGTCCATCTCTGGGATTGCTTCCTTGATAGAGAAGACATGCGAGCAGGTTGAGAGTGACCTATCTCGATTTCGGTCGGTAATCCATATTCCCTCTACCAATGATGGACATGTCACCATATTTCACGCCTCATTCCGTGAGTTCATCGTCGATCCCAAGCGCTGCCTAGCGCACAGCGTAGATGTATTTGATGCACACCATAAACTCGCCATCAAATGTCTTCGATGCATGAATAACTCACTTCGTTATAATATTTGTGACTTGGCTGAAGATAGAATTGGGATACTCCCGCATGAAGTCACCGATCCTGACGTTATTCCGGAGTCCCTCAGATACTCGTCCGTGCACTGGGCATTTCATCTTCTAGAAGCATTGTCTCCTGGTGATTCGTCAATAATGCTCGATGGTATTTCCGAATTCGCCGACAACCATCTCCTGCACTGGTTCGAGTGCCTCAGTGCCTTTGGCGAGCTAGAATTCGGCGTCAGGTCACTTCGCAGGGCAAAAGAAGCAATATCAGTGAGTTCATCGTTTTGAGATGAATTCAAGCTCACCAATTTGGCAGAGATATCCGATAATGCACAACAAGTACGGGTTGTTGTTCGATGATGCCCGACGATGCCTCCAGATGGGATCTGAGGCCATCGGCCACCACTGCCTCAACACCTATCGCTCGGCGTTGACATGGATTCCGAAACAATCCCTACTCCGTCAGAAATATGCGACATCCTTATGCAGCATACCTCGAGCTGAAGTCGTTATGGGTCTGGCGGATTCATGGGAGCTGACATCTGAACATGTCATGCGACACCGTGCAGGGGTAACCTCGGTGATGTTCTCTAGTGACGGCAGCCGAATTGTGTCTGGGTCGAGGGACAAGTCTGTTCGTATTTGGGACACGACTACGGGCGAATTGGAACGCATGCTGCTGGGGCATTCAGACATTGTACGGTGTGTTGCCATCTCGCATGATGGGACACGTGTCGTGTCTGGTTCGTATGATACGTCAGTGCGGATATGGGATGCAAATACAGGAGAGACGGTGCACATATATGAGGGCCATTCGGATCCGGTGCTGTCTGTGGCTTTCGCACCTGATGGGATGCGTATCGTGTTGGGTTCGTTGAAGTCCATCCAGATCTGGATTGTTGGCGCCGTGGAGACAGAGCGGGAACTAAAGGGACATTCCGGTCCGGTGTTGTCTGTTGCTTTCTCGCCTGATGGTACACGTGTCGTGTCTGGGTCGGATGATATGACAGTGCGAATATGGAATGAAGCGAAGGGAAAGATAGAGCGCATATTGGAGGGTCATTCACGTTTGGTGGTGTCTGTCGCTTTCTCCCCCGACGGGTCACGTGTTGTGTCTGGTTCCGATGACAGCTCAGTCCGTATCTGGAATACTACCAGCGGGGAGATGGAGCACATACTGGAGGGTCCTTCCAATGTATGGTCTGTTGCATTCTCGTGTGACGGGACACGAGTTGTGGCGGGCTTTACTGACTGTTCGATCGGAATCTTGAACGCGGGCACGGGAAGAATAGGGCACGTACTGAAGGGACATGCGAGTGAAGTGCGGTCTGTTGCATGCTCCGCTGACGGGACACGCATCGTCTCTGGGTCGGAGGATTGCTCTGTCCGGATTTGGGATGTGAAGCAATTAAGGACAGACCGTGGATCGAGTACAGTCTCACGCATCTCATCCAAGATATCTCATGTTTTGCATGTGGTTCCGGGAAAGAGAAAACGTCTACTGACGGGACATTCCAGCAAGGTGTGGTCGGTGGCATTCTCCCCGGATGGCGCACGCGTGGTGTCTGGGTCAGGAGACAACTCAATTCGGATCTGGAATGCCAGCACCGGAGAGATGGAGCGTGTGCTGGAGGGTCATGTAGATGGTGTGATTGCTGTGGCCTTCTCCACTGATGGAAAACAAACCGCATCTGGTTCAGACGACAAGTCAGTGCGGATATGGAGTGTGGCTACAGGCAAGTTAAAGCACATACTGAAGGGCCATTCAGATGAGGTGTGGTGCGTTGGATTTTCGAGTGATGGGACACGTGTGGCTTCCGGTTCGAAAGACCACTCTGTCCGGATTTGGAATTCCGTCACAGGGATGGTGGAGCACATACTTGAGGGACATTCAGATCCCGCTCGATGTGTTGCTTTCTCGGCTGATGGTGCACATGTTGCGTCTGGCTCCGAAGAAGGCTCAGTTCGGATATGGAATACGACAACTGGGAGCACAGAGCATATACTCGAGGGATATAACATTTTGGTAGCATCCGTTGCCTTCTTGCCTGGTGGAACACAAATTGTCTCAGGTACATCAGATCATTCAGTTCGTATCTGGGATCTCATCACTGGTGAATCAACTCCATTTTATGAATCCGCATCCATCCCAATGCCAGATGGAAGTCGACTTGCCCATATTTTCCCAGGTGCATTTCAAATCGTCCCCCCAAATGAGCATATTGTGTCCCTATCTTGGGATAAGGATTGGATTCTTAGAGACCCTCCTTTCGCACCTTGCTATTTCCCCCCTGAGTTTCGTGGGTTTTCCTCATATTCATTCTCTAAATCCAAGGCATGTTTTGGATATATTTCAGGGCAAGTTATTATTGTAGATCTTCATCCTGTCCATCCCTAATGTACCTTCCATTAAATTGTATAACTCTATAAAAATGGTGTACTCACAAATTATCTGATTATTCTAGCTCCCACTAAACTGTTCTCATACTTGACTCATTTGACATTATCGCACTCACATTGAGCAAGAGCCTCTCTCTCAAAACCAGCTCTCAACATTCACCATGACCTCTCAACCCCTGCACATTCAAATTGCCATCATCATTCTATTAGCACTAAGCACTGGCATTATCAACTGGCCTGCAACCTTGTTTTTATTTCCAAATTTTTGTCTTTTGGTGTGTGGCCCCATGTAAGACAATACATGCAGTATTTCTATAATTGTATTTGATCTCATTTTCCTGTCTGTCACTGCAAGCATGCGGTGGGTGAGCCTCTGGGTGTTTGTTGTACATGGCCCATCTGAAGAGGTAATGGTGTACTGTTTCATCCATTTGGTTATACACTATGCCTGTGGATGAGTAGCTTTTTCTACCTAGAATAGAAACCTGTTCAGAGGACAATGTTAAAGCTATGAGTAAAGCTTAACTAAAACAGAGTTACTGATTTTCCATTCAGTCCAGTGTAGTGAGGGTCAGACATGGCTTAGCTTTGACTTATATGTTACATCCACTCAAACATTGTATTTGCTGTATTTTAGAGGGTTAAGTTGGTGGCTGAAATGCTGGGGACCAACTCCTATTCTTTATTATTCTTCCATTCCCTGTCCTTCCCCTTGCTTGTTTACCCTCGGGACATTCACTATTCATCACCACTCACTCATGGCCCTATTGTTTTATATTTGGCCACCTCCTATTGTTCTATTCTTTCTCACAATCTTACTTGTTTATTATCGGTCATATTTCATTATCCTACTCTCGCATTGTTCTATCCTAGATCACTGTGGACAATACCTCCACATGGTTTTCATACCTTATTCTTTTCTCCATGTCTTATGCCACCCTTATTCCACATTCTGCCTCTCAGCCTATATAAGTAGTGAATGCATGTACATAGTTCCTCAGTCTGAGTATCAACTAGGTTTACGCCTTCCTGCTCTCCTCCTTCCATTCAGAAGTCCCTACTCAGGCCAACACCCTTGGCATCCTCTCGAGTATCTTTTCCATTACAAGTTAGTGGCATGCACAGGAGGCAGGGTGCAATGCACAAGTATGTTGAAGCCAAGCCACCCCGACTGGCCTGCAGGACTTGGCCGGTTCCCGACCGTACCTTTGGTAGTACTGAGGCCTGACAGATGGTGGATGTGCCAACCCGAGACCAGCATACCAAGTGACTTGCATGCAGTGTGGGCACTTGTATGTGATGTGGTCTGACTGTCCAGTCAGCACTGCCAAATTACCGGACATTCGGTATGTGTACTTTGTTGGAATCTAGAAGATAACGACTAGATATGTATGAGTACAAGTATAGTAAAGGTTCAGATAAGTGTCTCACCTCAGTCGTGTAGTTGTAACTCGACTGAGGGAAGACTGAGCTAACTACATGGTATTTATACTATAGGAGTGTGGCACAAATACAATAGAAATAAATACAATAGAGGGTAAGAACAATGGTTCCATACCCAGTGTGCAGTCCTGCATGCAGCACTGCCTTCCAATATACTTGACACACCCACAGTGGGTATAAATTTACCTGATACTCAAAATCAATATATTTTCATATTTTAAAAAATCAGTATTTATTTAAATATTACCTGTAATGGAATCCCAACCCACAGTGTGCTCCTCCTGAGGATTGGTGACCTCATCTGGGGAATGGCATGGGTCACCCACAGGTCAAATGTGGGTGACCTTCATCCAACCCATAGGGAACCTGACCCCATCAAACCATGGGTTTTTTCCCATGGGTGGATGGGTGTTAGGTGTCAAGCTTCTGGAATGCCAAGAGGTCGGGCATGTAATGGCCAAGTCCTGCAGGCCAGGAGTAGTGGCATTGGCTTTAACATACTCATGTGTTATGCCCTACTTGCCATGCATGCCACCAATTTGGGATAGAGGGAGTACTTGGGGGGTACCAAAGTGCCGGCCCAAGTAGAGGACTTTACAGAGAAGGGAGAAGACAAGGGGCCTGAGCCTAGTCGATACCCAGAATGAGGAAATATGTACATGCATGCCCTACTTATATAGGTTTAAGAAGCGACATGTGGAATAAGGAATGTGGGACAATAAGGTATGCAGAGCATGTGGGTATTGTCCACAACGAGTAAAATTAGAATGAAGGAATGCAAACGGGAATAGAACAATAAAAGATAGAATAATACGAATGTGGCCAAGGATAAGACAATAGGGAGTGCCCGACTATAAAACAATGGTTGTGACCAGGGATAAAACAAGGACAGGATGTCCTGAGGTGAGGCAGGTCAAGGATTAAGGAGCAGATAGGGTAGGATTAATGGATGGTGATTGAGGTAACACGAGCAAGGGGCAATGGCAAGGAATGTGGATGGTGGATGTAGATGTACCAAGCCAAGACTGGCATATCAAGTGACATGCATGTGGCATGGACACTTGTACATGGACATAGGGTGACTGCTCGGTTGGCACTGCCAAATTACCAGGATCTCAGTACATGTACTTGACATTGGGTGCATGTTGTATGGGTGCATGTGCATATTGTATGCATGCTTATGACAGATATCATACATGTGCATATGCAGCACATGTATGTCATATGTGAATGCATATGACAGGTGTCATACATGTGCATGTGTAGCATATGCATATGCAGCACATGTATGTCATATGTGAATGCATATGACAGGTGTCATACATGTGCATGTGTAGCATATGCATATGACAGATCATTGAGATGGTAGCCACAGGGTAAGTATTACATCTTGAGCAAGTCCCCAGGTGCATGTCATACATGTGCACATGCACACATACATAGTTGACACCATGGGTTGGGCCCAGGTTGCTGGTGCTCTCAGCTTGACCTGTACCCAAATCCAAGGATACCTGACCTAGTGACCCATGCAGGTTGGTGTAACCCATGCTATTCCCTAACCTCATCCCCCAATGTATCCTTGATATTGACATCCTTCACCAAACCAAGCGTGCTCCAATATCTGATGCATATAAGGGCCCAAGTCATCTTAGCTGAAAGGTGGTTCTGAATATAAGGCAAACAAAGATGTCCTTGGCTGAATACACATTAAATGGCAACAGTTGTAGCTTTAAAATTTTATTAGAATTGAAAGAATGTAACAAATATTTAATAAAAAGTTACTTGCCAGGAATAGACAGATAATTACAGGCCATGTGTGATAGACAGGGAAAAGTGGACCTCCTCTCATACCACCATTTGAGAGCATTTGTTACATTCTCCACATGATTAGCAAGATAATGTTCAACCTCATCTTGATGTTGAGATGTGATGTCAACAAGCTCCAGAAAGTTATCAAATATATTATGGAGGTTGAAGCCTATACTCATCAATGCCATTAGTAAATTTAAAAGAAAAGAAAGACACTGAGCTCAGCATTACTATTAATGGTCATTGATGCATCAGATCTGCCAATGTCTCTGAAGTAGTAAGAGTGATTGAATTTTTCTCAAACCATTTGATGTGCTGTGGCAATCCAAGCTGGTTCCCAATTATTCTTTTTGAAATATTTGAGCTTGTATTGGGAGTGCAGAGCTGACAATAAATAAGCAAAAGGATTATAAAATATTAAAATTGAGAAATAACTTACCCAAGGAAATCCGGTAAACTTCTGAATCATCAGTTTTGTTGTAATACTTATTCATAAAAATTTTGCCTATTACAAGTGCCATACAAATAGCAGGTGAATATTTGTTGGAGTTGTCCAATGCTGTTGTAAGAATTTTTTTGATATGGTCCATTGCAGAGATTGCCACTGGCAGGTTAGGTGTATCTTATGAAAAATAAAGTGTCACATCCTTAAAGATCTTATTTAAATAGTAGTAAGTAAATAGTATATAGACAATTTTCGACACATTTCAGAGTTCCTCAGCAATCTTCCATTCCTCAGGCCCAAGTTTATATTTGCGAAGATCAAAGGTCCAAGCAGCTGTCATGGAGTCAATGGCTTGATGATACTGAATGGCAAAGTTGAGCATGTCATATGTCAAATTCTAGCAAGTTGCTACATCATGTGGCATGATATGAGGGTTGAGATGGTAGGTAGGGAGGAGTTTGAACCACTCCAACAAAAGAATGTAGTTGAATTCTTGACAGCAAACAAGACTGTCCATAGCTAAGTGTTGGATTTGTTATCATGTTGTGATTAGGGTTTGATGATCAGTGCACCCTAAACAGAGTTCATCTAACTGGTTAAACAACCTCATCCCAGTCATCAATCCCTGTCCCAAACAATTCCTCATGGAAATGAAACCAATCAGCAACTGTCAGATTCTTATCATCACCATCATCATCTTCCATTTCCCATGCATCTTTCTCTGCTGGCTCGTCATCTTCAAGTTCTTGGACAGGTTTTCAGCTGCATCTTCACGACTGTCACTACTGTCACTACTGGTCTTTGGTATGTCGAATTGCTTTATTATCACCTTGGCAGTTAGGTTGAGGGTATGCACAAAGCAGTGAGTTTGGTCAATGGTACCAGCAAAGTCATCAAGCTTGTTTCCAAGGTGTGCCAAGATCTTATCATTGTTGGATTCATTGTTGGTTGTTATACTAAGTATCTGATAAACAAGGTGAGTTTGTTTATATTTAATTTTTGTTCCATAAAACTGAACATACCTTATCATGTACACCAAATTACTTTAGGACATCTGCAAGGGTGTCTCCAAGATTGGCACCTGTATGCGAGATGGGAAGCTCAACAAGGTCAAGCAACAGAATCAACAGTTCACCCTTGTGCTCAAGGTGAATGGGAATGGCAATCAAAGCTCTGTGGTTAGGCAATGTCCATGCATCAGTTGAAAAGTTGAGATTGTTTTTGTATTCCTAAAAAGCAGTATGTTACAATCTTAATTCTTGAATTAAATTTAACCTACCTTTAACATTTTAGAAATACAGTATGTTCATAATCATGAACAAAAACATCCTTTACATTGCAAGATACAATTTCTGCCAAAGGTATGTAGCAGTCCAGCCAGCCAGTCTTCATAAGCAAATGGAAACCCTGATCATTAACAACTTGAAAATGGAATTTACTTTCAGTAACCCAGTGGACAAATTCATCTCTAAACATTGGATTAGACATTATAAAAATTTTAAAAGGTAATATACTAGCTGTGACTCCATCTTTGTGTGCTGACAATGACTACAGGTTACCCTTCCTTTTCCAGGGTGTTTGAAAGCTGCTGTTATTGATCCATCAAGACCAATTTTTGACAATGCCTTACATGTAATTGCAATGTTGGTAGTATTATCAGCAGCTACAATTGCTTCATTACACTAACAAATCTTTGCATGAAAGCTGTTAAGTCTGTGGGTCAGGCACTTATATTAATATGTTTCCATGGGATTCGGTGGAATATCTGGCATTTCTGCAGCTTGTAGAAGGTCAGAGGTCAGATGGTTGGATTACCATAAGATAGGTAGGGAATGGAGGTGGACAGATGGATGGGCAGATGGACAACAAAGCACCAATGCTTAAGGGTGGGCTGTCCACTTGTAACAGGACTATGTAATAGTCAATGTTGGGCATTCACAGTCAAAGGAACTTGGCTTCAAATTATGTATTGTACCCTCCTCGATTGTCTATCCTCAATTTCAGAAAAGTAGAGATACATGAGTATGGAGAAACTAAGTTGATATTCGAACTAGCAAACAGTCCAGTCAACTGGAGGTGTCAGGGGATCACCCATTTTCCAGACCAAACCAAAGCCAAAGAGTACATCTCCAACTGAAGCAAGGGAGCAAAGGGGCAGAGAACAAGTAGATCAATGGGCCAAAGCAGGGATGGACATGAGATGTGCTCTCTTAAAGCCAGGCAAACCAACCATGGTCCCACATAATGCCAAACTGAGATAATAAGACCATGGGCCAGTTATCAGGAGCTTGGCTAGGGAATAGCATGGGTTAGGCTAACCCACATGGGTGACCGGGTCAGGTGCCCCTGGGTTTGGGTGCGGGTCAAGCCGAGAGCACCTGTGACCTGGCCCCAACCCGCCCCCTAAACTATGTACACATGCACATGCATGCGTATGACACGACCACATCATACACACATGCATATGAGACAACTGCACCGTACGCACATGCGTATGACACGACCACACCATACACACACGCATATGACATGACCGCACCGTATGCACATGCATATGATACAACCGTGCCATATGCACATGCGTATGACACGACCACGCTGTATGCACATGCATATGACACAACCATGCCGTACGCACATGCGTATGACATGACTGTGCCATACACACACGCATATGACACAACCATGCCGTATGCACATGCATATGACACGACCACGCTGTATGCACACGTATATGACACGACTGTGCCGTACACACATGTGTATGACACGACCACACCGTACGCACATGTGTATGACCTGACCATGCCATACATGTGTGTAAGACACAACTGTGCCATACGCACACATGTATGACACGCACGTGCCGTATGCACATGCGTATGACACACATGCACCATACGCACACACATATGCCATGCACACGCCAATTCAAATGCGCCATACGCACATGCGCTGACACAAATGTGCCATACGCGCACGCACCAATACCAACGCGCCGACACCAACACGCTGATACCAACGTGCCAATGCCAACTTGCCATACGTGCACACACCGATACCAACGTGCCGTATGCACAGGTGTGTGGCGTGTTCGTGTTGTACGTCACATGCGCATATGGCACGTTCATGTTGTACATCATGTGAATGTACGGTGCGTTCATGTCATATGTCACGTGCACGTACAGCACATTCGTGTCGCATGTCGCATGTGCATACAGCACATTCGTGTCAGCATGTCAGCACGTGCAGGTGCGGCACGCACCCGACACCCATCGACCCATGAGAAAAAACCCATGGGTTGATGGGTTTGGGTTTCCCATGGGCCGGGTGCGGGTCACCCACATTTGACCCATGGGTGACCCGTGCCATTCCCTAAGCTTGGCCAACTTCAGATTGGGTTTGCATACCTTAGGGCCCAACTGGAGGGTAAGGTATGTTGAGAAAGCAGGGCACATGCAAAGGGTATATAGGGTATAGACTCACTGACAAGGGACCTTAAGATTTCTTCTTAGGATTTCCCCTTGTCAGGTGAGCCCCCCCTCTTCCTGTATACATAGACAGCATCTGAACACTTAAGGTTTCCCCTTGTCAGCGCTGTGTGATGTGTTAGAACCAGGGACTATTGAGTAATTATATATATATATTCTACACTAAAGCTGGAATATCTCACCCAACCATTTCCCAATCGACGTGTGACTCTATACCAGGATCCCATACACTATGAGGAAGACTCATGAATATTCTCATGAATTTAGGAGCGTGTTTTCCATCACACTGTCTACCTGGCCCCATACCTACCCCAAGGGCTGGCTCACCTCATTCAGACACGTTGGGAAGGGGATACACTATCATGTGGTTCTCCATTGAGTTTATTGTCTATTCTATTCTATTTCCAACTTCCCCCCTGTGAAGTTTTCATCTATATCATTTCCACCGCATATATGCAGATATACCACACGTATGGCCTCATTAGGCTGGCTTCTAACTTCACTCTGTGAAGTTTTCACTTATAAATAAGTATTCTATTTTATGTATAACACGAATAGTTTGTAGTAGTACAACAAGCAATTACAATTGTAGTTCTTCCCCCATCGCACTAGCCATTATGCTACAACTATAAAATCTACTCACTCGTGCTGAACCAAAGGTTCAGTGCCGAGTGCAGTTTCCTACTTAGGACTAGAGCACCAGCTACTCATTGTACAGCAAGGCCAGGTCACGGTTGGGTTTCCATCACTATAATAATATTATACATTGCTATATATTATATTTATTTTGTGGGGGAACCACAAATCTACAAACCGATGCTCTGGCACCCAGGCCGGTTTCCTGGTATGGCACCTAAGCGGAGAGTAAACCTGGGACTCACCTCCCAGTAGAATTGCCATAGGGCAACATATTTCCTATAGATAAATATAGATAGAATCACAGTAAATCTATAGGAACATTCCCCTCATTGTCCCACCGACTCTCCAATATAAAAGCATGGGAAAACCTCAGGAAACCCTATCTGCCACACCCAACTACAGATTAAGAGTCTCAAAGGCTTTTACAGATTAATCTACATGATGGACTACAGGTGCTACAAAGGTTGCCCTCACAACTATGGGGATAGCAGAGCATGTGCTTAGGGGATATTCCAATTGGGTGACATCCATTGCCATCTCCTATCAGGAACCATATGCTAGCATGTCTGAATATTCAAATCAGCCTGTTCAGCCTAACTCCACCCTCACTTGCCAATTCAACCATATGCTCCTCAGCCTTTGAATTCAATGCACCTCATGTATAGGTCTTAGCATCACATGCATCATTCAATACACTCCACTCATTTACATCAATCCCCATATGCTCACACATCCATCCTGACTTTTATTACATTTTATATTTTCTTAATTATGTTCTGCTCCACTTTCCTTATTCACAATTCTGCTCTATCTCTGATATCTGATCTGCTACTATATTCCTTATAGGGTAACTGTCAGGTATCAAGAATGCCGACAATGCTTGGGCCAAGCACTATTGTAATAATGCTGACTTCATGATGCTGGCAGGAATCGGCCAAGTCCTGGAGACCAATCAAAGTGGCTTGGCTTCAACATACTTGTGCATTGCACCCTACTTTCCATGCATGCCACTAATTTGGAACAGAAGGGAAGCTCCGAAGAGTGCCAAGAGTGTTGGCCCAAGTAAGGGACTTCAGATGGGAGAAGGGAGGGTAAGGAGATATAAGCCAAGTCGATATTCAAAATAGAGAACTATCTATATACATGCACTACTTATATAGGTTAAGAAGCGAGATGTGAAATCAGGGTGGCATAAGATATAGAGAAGAATAAGGTATGTAGAGCATGTGGAGGTATTATCCACAATGATCAAGAATTGAATAAAGGAATGTAAATGAGAATAGAACAATGAAAATAGGATAATAGGAATGTGGCTAAGAATAAGTCAATAGAAACTGACTGAATATAAAACAATAGGGTCATGGTTGAGGATAAAACAATAGTAAGGTGAAACAGGTAGAGAAATAAAGAATAACTGGGGTAGGATTAATGGATAGTGAATGAGGGAAGAGTGGATGATGGATAGGAATGGAGAATGTGGATGGGGAATGTGCCGAGCTGAGCACAATGTACCAAGTGGCTTGTATGTGGCTCGATGCCCATACGCCATTCACGTTGCACCATTGGGCTGAGAGATTGTTAGTCACAATGCACAATGCAGAAAATGAGATCAGACATGTACCTTGATAGACTGTGAGGAACTTAGCATACCTTAGCATGCCACAGGCAATGAAGCAGAGGATCCTATATGTGAAGGCTAACACGAATGAAGGAGTGGGCAGGTGTGCACAGGGTGTAGGACTGTCAAGTACACATACTGAGGATCCAATAACTCGGTGGTACCGACTAAAATACTCCATTAGTAACCAAGTATGAACCATTCAATGAGTTGTTCTCGGCCAGACGCACATATCGGTCACACCCCTCATTCCCATCCCACACCTACTCCTCACCCCTCGGTCCGCATCACCTCAGGACTTCCTGCCCTTGTGTTATCCTCAGTTATAGCCTTGTTTTATAATCGGGCATTTTCTATTGTCCTATCCTAGGGCACGTCCTATTATTCTGTCCTTTATTGTTTTATCCCCGCCTTACATTTCTTATTCTAATTTTACTCATTGTGGACAATAACCACATGCTCTGCATACCTTGTTGTCCCACATCCCTTATTCCACATGTCGCTTCTTAACCTATATAAGTAACATCCATGTACATATTTCCTCATTCTGGGTATCAACTAGGCTTAGGCCCTTCTAACTTCTTCTCTTCTGTTAAGTCCTCGACTCGGGCCGGCATCCTCAGCATCCCCCCAAGTATCTGTCTGTTGCAAATACAGTGGCATGCATGGCAGGTAGGGTGCAACACATGAGTACGTTGAAGCCAACGCCACTACTCTTGGCCTGCAGGACTTGGCCATAGTCCGCCCAACCTTTCAACAACACCCCTCGGCAGTACCAAAGTCCGTCAGTATCTGATGCTTGACACCTTGGACTTTCTTATCTATTATAGGAATCTAGTCAACTCCTTGTAGATTTGAAAGTAGTATCAAGATCTTGTACATTCAGTAATTCAATGTTCAGTCAGATAATCAACTAAGATTTTGACTAAGCTTTTTTCCATTCATCTTAGACTTCATTTCCATTCTCGTGTTTACAAATTAGGGTCCAGTGTGATCTGTTAGGCACAACACACAAGTTGAAGCCTAACCCTATTCCTGTCAAGTACACATACTGAGTGTCTGGTAATTCAGCAGTACCAACCGAGCAGTCAGACTATGTCTATACACAAGTGTCCAAGCTGCATGCAAGTCACTTGGTATGCCAGTCTTGGCTTGGCACATCCACCATCTACATTTCTCATCCCTACCCCTCATCTACTTTGCCTCATTTTCCATCTATTAATCCTACCCCATCCACTCCTTACTCCTTTACCCATCTTACCTCAGGACATCTGACCATTGTTTGATCCTTGTTCATAACCTTATTTTATAGCTGGGCACTTTCTATTGTCCTATCCTTCGCCACATCCTATTATTCTATTTTTTATTATTCTATCCCCATTTACATTCCTCCACTCTATTTTTTGCTCATTGTGGGCAATACCCCACATGCTCTGCATACCTTATTGTCCCACATTCCTTATTCCACATGTCGCTTCCTAACCTATATAAAGTAGGACATGCATGTACATACTTCCTCATTCTGGGTATCGACTAGGCTTAGGCCCCTTACCTTCCCTTCCCCCTGTGAAGTCCTCTACTCGGGCTGGCACCTTCGGCATTTTTCCCCCTTCTATTCCAAATTGGTGGCATGCACAGAGAGTAAGGTGCAACGCACGAGCATATTGAAGCCAAGCCACTACTTTTGGCCTGCAGGACTTGGCTGCTCCCTGCCCACATCTTCAGCATTACTGATGCTTAACAATTCCAAATGTTGCCATTGCTTTGCCTTTTGGAGATATTAATTTTATTACAACTACATCATTCCTTTACATCATAACATCTCCCCTGATGGAACACATATTGTCTCTGGGTTGGTGGATGGCACATTTTGTATCTAGAACAGTGTAGGATTGACTTCTTTTTCAACCTTTTCTTCCATTGCATTGCCTGACAGAAGTCAAATCACACACATCTTTCTGGGTGCTTTTTGACTCATTGCTTCAGGGGAGCATCAGGTGTCTCTACTCCTCAATACCTTTCCAAGCACCAATGACACCAGCTGTAAGGGCAACCTACTCGGGTACTGATTCCAGTACCTGCTAGGAGACCAACAGTGGGAAACACCACAGCCCTGCGACCTACCCAGGGCCTAACCCAGGGACTTGAACCCTAAGTTTACCCACAGGCACTACCAGACACTGGCAGGGAGGTCCAGAAGTAAATATATAAAAGACAATGTAGCTAAATATATGCAAGCTGCTTACCTGGCAGGGAGGTCCAGAAGTAAATATATAAAAGACAATATAGCTAAATACATGCGAGCTGCTTACCTGGCAGGGAGGTCCAGAAGAGAAGAACCAAAGGACCTCCTTACCTAAGCAGCAACTGTATAGCTACGGCAACTGTGACACAACAAGCCTGTCACAGCCAGCAAAGAAGATAAAAGGAGACAAGGGAAAAGGGACTACAGTAAACATATAAAAAGAGAAGATAGAGAAATGATTAAAGAAGTAATATAAGCAAAGGAATAAGAGAAATGAAGGAGATAAAAGGAATAAAAGGAAGGAAAAGAGGTATAAACTGGTAGTCCCCTGACACTAGCCTAGTTCAAGCCCCCAGTTCCAATGCACAGAATGGTGTGTTAACATAGGCTCCTAGTGGGCTGTGTCCCATGTCCTCCCAAGAATATATAGAGAAGTTTTGTAGATTCTCAGCTATCATTTCTACAAGTATGTATGATCTGCCCCAAGTCTGTACACCCACACTGGAGAAATCACTAGATTCAAGCAGGGAATCCCAGAGTATTACAATAATCGAGTTCAGTTCTCTATCCACAGAAGAGTGTAGATTGGAAGAGATGGTGCTCATTCCTAAATCAATGAGATTGAACATGAGTCAAGAGAAGCATGGTAAGTTGTTATAACCTACATACCACTTTCAAAAGGAAATGTGAATGTTTGAGTCACAGTCCCAGATATAGCTGATCTAGTAGAAATGGCAAGGAGGGAGGCAGCCTTTTCCAATCCCTGTGAGCTGAATGTGAGAATGCCTGGAGAATCAGTAATAACTTTGGATAAGAATGAAACCAAGCATGTGACCCATTGGATAGCATATATGCATTCAAAAGGGTCTGTACAAATTTCTAAGAGAATACCTTTTCCTTGATTCTACTTTTGAATATCAAGTGTCAGATGTGAGTGTAGACAATGGGTTGAGTCTGCTACTGCATGCAAATGGGGTTCACTACAACTGGTGGGTACATGTCATATGTGTGTAGGTTTGTGTGACCCATGCTACTCTCTAAGTTTTATAGTATAGACTTCAGTAGTTACACTTAGTGTAGTGGTAAAATGTACTGTAAAATTGATTATATAATATCATTTTCAACAAGGTCATGGGTTCAAATCCCATCTAATGCAAAAAATATTGTTAGAATTTAATATATAATATACATACAATCATATTATCAATAATTAATGATTAAATATTAATATCACTCACACAATTACTCTAAGATCTTCCCTGCTAACTAATACTCTCTAATATTCTCATAACAAACCACCCCCCGTCCTCCAGGTGGGAGCAGTGGGCCAGCCCAGGAGAGCCCAGCCAAAACCCCAGGAGAGCCCAGCCAACCCCTAGCAGAGCCTAGCCAAAGCCAAGCCAAAGCCCCAGCAGAGCCCAGCCAAAACCAAGCCAAAGCCCCAGCAGATCCCAGCCGAAACTCCAGCTGAGGCCCAGCCAAAACCTCAGCAGAGCCCAGCCAAAGCCCCAGCAGAGCCTAGCCAAAAACCCAGCTGAGGCCTAGCTAAAACCTCAGCAGAGCCCAGCCAAAGCCTCAGCAGAGCCTCTTACTTACTGTGATGGGGGATAATGATTGGTGGATGGACTAGCTACCGTAGTACAAAGATTTGTAGCTAAGGGATGTGTATCTAATTTTATATGTGATTATATGCTCTTACGCAGACGATGCACGGCGGGTCGATCGTAAGTGCTGGTCCAAGGAGCTGGCGGCGATGTGACCGTAGGTCGTGTAGGTTGATTGTGGGTGATCCACAATAGTGGAATATGTTAATACAGGTGTGAGTGCGATGGATAGTACCTATACAGTTATCCCCGCTGGGTCCGCAGCCTTGAATGACGACGAGTAGTGCTTTGACCCAATGCGGTTTGACATCACGTGAGTGCATCGAGTAGATATCAAATATAAGTACGGGGGATTTTCAGTATGAGAGACTGGTAGTATTCATTGTAGCTACTTTCTCTTTATACAAGTAGATCATGTAACTAAAATATGATCCGTAATTAACGGATTTTGTGGAGCATATGCAGGGTCGGCCTACTGTGGGCTCCCCCGATGGAATCTTCATAGAGATATGACCTGTCAGTGGTGCCATTTGAATAGAATGACTTCTCCCTTTGTTCCCTTCCTGTCTGCAACATTTATCACCTCTCTGGGCTGTGTCTCGTGTCTCATTCTCCTGTTTCTCAGTCATCTGTCCTTGGTGACTGCATATATGTGTCTCGGTTCCCTCAGTTCTCGTTCCTTTACATGTGAGTCTCTTCCCATATGTTCCTTCTATCTCCTCCTGTCTGTTTTCCCTTCGTCTCCTTCTATATTCCATATATTTCGGCTCCTCTGGCCCCTATGTCCCCTGGTCATCTGGGCGCTTAGCATCTAAGTCGCCACCAGTTTGAGTCTCTCGCATGGTAACTACTAGTAAGTCCATGTTCTGTACTACTTTCCACTGCATGCTCACTAATACCTATCTTGTACACTTCTTTACACTATTCTTTCCATGTTATACAATCAAAATATGTGTCCAATATGTTTTTGTCCTTTTCTCATCCCTCACTCCATTCTCCCCATTCCTTCTACCGTTCATCACAACAGAGCCCAGCCAAACCCTCAGCAGAGCCTAGCTGAGGCCCAGCTAAAACCCTAGCCGAGACCGAGACCTGAGACCTGAGACCCGAGGCCCAGCCGAGACCCAAGGCCTAGCCGAGACCCAAGGCCTAGCCGAGACCCAAGGCCTAGCCGAGACCCAAGGCCTAGCCGAGACCCAAGGCCCAGCCAAGATCCGAGGCCCAGCCAAGACCCAAGGCCCAGCCAAGACCCAAGGCCTAGCCAAGACCCAAGGCCCATCCAAGACCTGAGGCCCAGCCATGACCCCAGCAGAGCCTGGCCAACACTACAATTTTCCAAATCCTATATTCAACACATCTCTATCTATTAATATCTATGAATTGTCCTTGAGTAACACTTCTCTATATACAATACTATTTGTCTTCCTTCCCAGGAGAACAATGTGTAGAACAGGTCAATATTGTAGCAGATTTAAAACAGGGCAAATGCGAGTCAGGGTTAGTGCACATGCAAACAATGTGTTCGGTCAATAGTGTATACCACACTTAGATTCCGTGTCATGTCACAACTGCATATATTATTTTACAGTGTATATACAAAATTTTATGCACCTAAGATCAGATGGAGGACTCAACAATGCACGAAAACAACCAACACATGAAAATGAACTGACACAGTAGACAGTAGCTATAGGTTGGTATCGTCACAGCCGGACATTTGTCGTGTTTTTTTTTTGGGACGGTGCATGGTGGTTGTGCGTGAATGTGGTCCCACTCACCATGTCAGATAGGAGCATGCTAGGGGTGTTAGGTCAGTTAGTGGTGGTTGTACATGAATGTTGACCTGCTCACCATTTGATAGCAGTTGACGTGTGACAACGAATTGAAACTGTGCTTATGATCAGAGACTGTAGACATGAATACTAAAAAAAAATCTATCCTAGCCGCTCTGAATGACATCAAGAGAGAGCTTCATGCTACCGACTAACAAATTTCACAAAGTCTGGCTATTTTCAGTCTTGTTAAAGATTCTGCACCGTTATTCTGGAGTGCTGTCAGCGAAATTCAGAGTCAGAAAGTACACACCTTGTCAGATTGAATGCAGTATCTCCATCTGATTTTGTGTTTAGCTTGTTTATCTGCTTTCAATTGGGATATTGTTTTCATCTGGTACTGTTGTGAAGATGGTGGAGCAACAGCAGAGGTGAAGGCAACGGCTGAGGCTCAAGTGGTGGTAGAAGTGGAGAAAATGTGGCCACCATGGCTGTAGCACTGTACTGCTAGCCGCAGGCATGAGCAGGAAGTATCGCAGGAGTACATCTTGGAAATGAAAAAGAAGAGTCAGAATAGCATTCTTGGAAAATTTGTTGGATGATGAGCTCACCATCACTGTAAAGCACCAGTATGGCCTTAGACAGTCTGCCATGTACCTGGGTCATTATCGGCACAGGGGTTGCAGTGGAAGGAGAGGATGCTCTCGCTGATGAGATGGTTGCTCACACAGGGTGTAGGGCACCTGACACAATGCATAACACAGCAACACCAGTGCACCACATATGCTGACAGCCCCACACACTATGGAGCTCGTGTTGATTGCCACAAACTTAAGCATCAAAATACGGTAGGTGAAAGCTTCAGGTGTTCACTCCTCGCCTTTGACCTGTTCAAGGACTGAATGACAGTAAATCAAGTTGGTCACAGCCTATGGGAAAGAGTAGTCAGGGCCATGTTTCCTATTTTTTACAGGCTCTCTTTGATCATGGGTTTGAGAAATTTCAGGGTAATTCCAAATGATTAAGGAACATTTGTGAGAAGGTGAGCGGCGAACCTTTGATAAGGGATAATATTTTAGTAGTTGGGAATAGCATGATATATATTCATGACATACAATTTGAGGAAGTTAGTAAACTTTCTGATTATTCTGTTGCATGCCACCACATCCGTAGTAATTTAACATCAAGAGCAAAGTATCCTCCATTACGGCCTTAGAAAATATACACAACCACCCTTGAGACATTGGAAATTGAACATACACAGAGGACTATGGACAAAAATGTGATTTGAAGCCCAGGATACAATCCTCCTCATCTTCCTATGTGCTTTAACTTTGGTCCAGCTGATAGACCAGGAACAGCGTGAATATAGGGACGCACGACACAGCAACACCAGCACACCACATGTGCTGACAGCCCCACATGTGGGGATGTCAGGAGGTGCGGTGTATTGGTGTCACGGCATGGTGAGTGTGGTCAGGAGCATGGCCATGGTGGGAGGAAAGAGGTTGGCATGTCCTGGGCACAGCAGATGTTTGCATTGTGCACCCACCACACACCGATGTCCTGCCACATCGTGCATGGTGGAGGAAAGATGTTGGCGCATTGTGCACCCACCGCATGCCAAGGTGTTTCCCCCATCACTCATAATGTGGTGACACCAGCGCATCACACATCCTGAGTGCAGGGCAGTCAGGATGTGGGGTGCACTGGTGTGCACTGGGTGGGTAGGGTAGATGGTGAGAGGAGGAGAGAGTTGAACAGGTCACCTGACATGGTGAACCAGTCACATGACAATGATTTGGGCTAGGGTGCTGACCAATTGCTGACCAATTGCTGACCAATTGCTGACTCAGAAACACCCACAAGGACCACAACCATACTTTAATATATAGACGAGCCACCTCCCACCCTCCGGGCAGAGGAGCCAGCCAGCCTAGCAGAGCCCAGCCAAAGCCCAGCAGAGCCAAATCCAAGACCCGAGGCAAGCAAAACCCCAGCAGAGCCCAGAAAAACCCCAGTAGCCCCACTACTTACTATAATATATAATATCAAAAATTATTCACACTTGTGGAATACCATTTTTCTTTTTGCAAAGATAAATTCAAACTTATTAAAAAATAAATACATCTATATGTACAGTAGGGGATAAAACTGTTCAAGTGTTTTGAACATTTGTGTTGTACTGTAAATAACGGGAGTATTACATGATCAAAAAATATGACATAATTAGTGGAGATAGCCCTGCTTCTGAACTTGTAGTCACAATCAAGATGATTACATAACTCTCAATATTCATTGAGATATTAATTATTTAAAAAAATGAAGCATTTGAACAGTTTTGTCCCTCACAGTTATTAATGTAATAAATTGTATATACAGGGCTGGAAATCACATGACAAGTCATGTGACATCATGTGAACCTTTTTATAGTTTGTTTCTGTCCAAACACAGTCACACATCCCTTGTTCAGAACCATGAAGCTGCTCTCTACTGCTAAAGTTGACTCTATCATCCAATTGCTCAAAACTAGTCATTCTAGCCACTACATCTCCTCTTATCTTGGTGTCTCTGTTGGCTCTATCTCTACCAGTCACAGGAAACACTGTCCTGATATATCCAAGGCCACTGGTGGTCACCCATCCAAGATATTTCCCTCCAACATCCACCATATCATATCACTCATACAAAGAGGGAAGATTGAGAATGCAACCCAGGGTACCCAGGTGCTCAAAAACATTCTCAATGTCCCAGTGACATTCAAGACTGTAAGGAGGAACCTGAAAAAGGCTGGGATGAAGGCAATTGTAAAGAGAAAGAAGCCACTTCTTAGTACAAGGCATAGGAAGGCAAGGAGGGAGTTTGCAGAAGTTCATCTGGAGTAGACTCTAGAGGACTGGAAGAATGTTGTCTGGTCAGATGAGATCAAAATCAATCAATTGGGGTTAGATAAAAGGAGATGGGTGTATAAAAAGGCTGGAGAGCCTTTGAATGAGGGTCAGATAGAAGGGGATAGGTGTACAAAAAGGCTAGAGAGCCTTTGAATGAGAGGCTAGTTGAGGGAACACTGAAGTTTGGTGGAGGTTCTGTGATGGTATGGGGTTGTATATTATAGGAAGGACCTGGCTATGCTGCCAAAATGGGTGGAAGGATGGATGGGGAGTTGTACAAGCAGATTTTAGATGATGAGCTTTAGGCTAGCCTAGAGTATTATGGTGAAGATTCTACTGACATTATTTTTCAACAGGATAATGACCCCAAGCACACATGCAAGAAGGCCACTGAGTGGTTTTTTGACGATGGCTATGAGGTCATGAAGTGGCTAGCTCAGTCCCCTGACCTAAACGCCATTGAACACCTCTGGACTATTGTCAAAAAGCACCTTTCGGCTATAAACACCCCCCTAGTAGAGTGCATGAGCTATGGGAGAGGATTGGAGTGGAATGGGAGAAGATAGAGCCAGAGGTGTGTCAGAATTTGATTGAGAGCATGCCTAGAAGGGTGCAGGCAGTGATGAGAGCAAATGGGAGCTTTACCAAGTACTGATATATACCATTTCTTGTTTAAAAAATGTGAGGGACAAAACTGTTCAAATGCTTCATTTTTTAAAATAATTAATATCTCAATGAATATTGAGAGTTATGTAATCATCTTGATTGTGACCTGTTATAGCCCATGCTGCCAAACAGACCCACATTAAGTACCACAACCACCCACACCATTTCCAGGACCCTTCCGACCGCCCAAAGCCTGAACAACAGATCTCCGGAGGTCGGACATACATTCTGAGGTTCTACAATTCCGAACCTCCAAAGACTCCGAAGTCAAGGTTCCGTTACCTTGATAGCTAATGTGCAGGACCATCGCGTACCTCACTCCCTTGTTTTCTCTTTTATATTGACCCCTTGTACTCCCTTCTTCCTTGTTTTATGACTGGGAAAGATAGTACAAGGATAGTCGCATGTATATAGTCTTCCAGTCGACTAGACTGTTCGCTAGTACAAATATTGATTTAGTCTTCCACCAGTTTCCGATTCATTTCCAGTAAACTCCCCTCTCCTTTCTGAAATTAGGGACAGACGATTGAGGAGGGCACAACACATAAGTTGAAGCCAAGTCCCTTCGACCTCAAACACCTCAGTGACTGGATTGAACTATTCCATGACCAACCCTAAGTTCTCGGTGCCTCCGCCCCCATCCGTAGTCCATCTGATTTCTGTCTTCAGTCCTCGGCCCCATTACGGACCTTCACGCTAACCTGGATAGCTCTTTTGGAAGTACTAGCTAAGCGCCTGACATGCGGACTTAACAGTATATTCATACTCACACTCCTGATCGTCATTAAGCATGAGACCCATCACACGTTCACAAGCCATGCAGACAATCACTCAGGCGTCTGCCCACCGTGCATCCATCCCCCGCAGACCGCCCATCCCTGGACCAAGTTTCCAGATGCCTCAGACCCCAGCTCACCCCCCGGAACCTTCCCCCGACTCCAGACTCTCGGACGCAGACCAGCACCTGCATTCAAACTTGACCAACCCGTTCCTTGTGAACCACCCTCCGGCGATTCAACATTCACTGCCATCGGAGATACGGTCCAGCTCAGGACCATCCGCCGCAGCACTACCACCTCCTGTACAACCGGGAGGGGCCCCCACCTTAGGACCCAACATTGTGCCTGATCTCACTCAGGCCCTCATCATGCTGGCAAGTAACTTGACCAGCCCCAGAAGATCAGCTCCCCGCACCACCAAGTTTTGGGATCTGGATACCTTCGACAGATCCAATTTCAGAAAATTACAAGCCTTCCTAGTGCAATGTAAAATGAACTTCTGTGACCACCCTGATGCCCTCGATACCGAGAGCACCAAGGTAACCTACATACTATCGTACCTGACCGGTACCACCCTGGACTGGTTCGAACCAGCCCTCTCCGCCCCCGACGAGCCAGACTGGCTCCATGACTATGAGGAGTTCGTGAACAAACTCAAAACCGACTTCGGCCCCCACGACCCAGAAGGAGAAGCCGAAGCAGACCTCGAGACCCTCCGTATGCACGATAATCAGCCCATCACGAAATATGTAGTCGAATTCAATCGACTAGCCACCCATGCCCACCAGGGCAATGCCACACTTTGTCGCCAGTTCTACAATGGACTCCCCGTTAGAATCAAGGACGAGATCCCTAGAATAGGAGAACCCCATTCCTTGCTCCAACTACATCTCCTGTCCCAACCCATCGACGCCCGCTACTGGGAGCGACAATCGGAAATTACCAGAGAACCCCCCTCTACCAGGAACTTCGACCGCCCCTACGACAGAGGGAGGACCCCTGTGACTACGTATTTGGCCCCTAACATGGGCAATGAGACAGCCAATGTAGGCCAACCCGCAACCCCATCCAGTGGCAGCAGGACTACCACAGATCTTTCGTCCAGATTAGGGAAAGACGGAAAACTTACGCCACAAGAACGGGAATGCCGCTTCAAACAAAACCTCTGCCTCTTCTGTGGCAGATCGGGCCACCCAGCCAAGGAATGCCCAAGATCCACCACCACAGTCACCAAGGGGCAAGCAGCCTCCATGACGGAAGAGGTTGAAGAAGAGTCTGAGACGTTGGACACTTCGGAAACCGAGGAATAAGAAGTCAGGCCCCTGACTCCGGCACCAGTTGTTCGCATTGAACACCAACTATGCCTACGGATGTAAAACAAAAAACAACACATCCAGCCTCTCAGGAATATAACCTCCCATGACCAATTGTCGAAAAAGATTTCGACCCCTAGGCAGAAACACTCCGACCATCTGAACTCCAGAACCCGACCCTCCCGAACACCCGTGACCATCCGTCGATAAGTTTCGACCGTGACCCTCTGAATATTCGTCAGATTTTAGCTACGGGACACCACACGCTCACCCACCACAATCCAATGATCGATAGGGTATTGAGTACTACTTTGTTTAGCCTATGTGGGCGAGCAGCCTCCATGACGGAAGAGGTTGAAGAAGAGTCTGAGACGTCGGACACTTCGGAAACCGAGGAATAAGAAGTCAGGCCCCTGACTCCAGCACCAGTTGTTCGCATTGAACACCAACTATGCCTACGGATGTAAAACAAAAAACAACACATCCAGCCTCTCAGGAATATAACCTCCCATGACCAATCGTCGAAAAAGATTTCGACCCCTAGGCAGAAACACTCCGACCATCTGAACTCCAGAACCCGACCCTCCCGAACACCCGTGACCATCCGTCGATAAGTTTCGACCGCGACCCTCTGAATATTCGTCAGATTTTAGCTACCGGACACCACATGCTCACCCACCACAATCCAATGATCGATAGGGTATTGAGTACTACTTTGTTTAGCCTACGTCCGAACTGATTCTTGGCAATATGGAGCCAGCAGTCTTCACTCAGTGCTCAACACAACCCTCTGAAAACTCCGCTCAGGAAGAACCCTGACCCTTGCAGAATTCCGTACCGTCCCTTAGACTAATGGTACCACGATTTTCTCAACTAGACCCCCTTCTTGTTAGAAAGTTAATACGAGCAACTAATCACCAATTTCAACCGAGACTTGAGCCTTGCAGGACATTCCCCGAATCCCGACGACACTATCTCCATCCAAGCGACAATCCGAAGGAATGAACAACGACCCCCACGACACCACAACTACTATGACACCAGCCACGAGAATCCGACGACCATAGGACATTCACTCAAAAAAAAAAAAAGGGGGAGAGAGAAAAAGAATAGGAAAACATCCGAGAAAACGACAATTATTCAAGGATCCTTACATTGCCCAGAAGACACCGCCAAACCGAAAATTTATGACACCGACCATACAAACAACTAATCAACACATTCGTTTGAATCTCCTGAACCCTCCACGGCCTGCACCGAACCCAAATGCCCATTGGAACCTCCCGACCCACGACCTGAACAGATAAGCAACCATTCCACGTCCTCCAGAAAAGAAGAATCAAGCCCATGATCCACCCGCAGGAAGGATGATAATGCATCGGAAAAACTCCCCCACAACCTCTCCCCCTCTATACCAGGCCTGGTGGCTGTCAGGTTGGACATACAACGATGGTAGTGCTCATAGTAGTCCAAGAGTTGGCGCAGGTCCTCCCGGTACTTGTCCACATGGAATAGATACATGGCAATATGTCCAAGTACCTCCAGACCATTATTTTCCACCCCCGACTCACTAGAGGCTTCGCCCAGCCCGGAATCCCGACAAGGGACAGCCCCGGATGATGATGACCTCTTATAATGGCTCGCTACGGAAATCAGGAAAAGAGAGAAATTCCGACAAACACCACTCACCGTAAAGATCATGGACCCTAATGGTACGGGCACGGAGAAGGGTCAAATCCTTGTCAAGGGTGTACAACAGACACTCCCCACTCGCCTCCAAACCATAAAAAAGGATACAAAGAAGGTCCCCGAGACTTTCCGAAATTTGCGGATCCATGTTCTCCATCGAGGGAAAGACCTCCCCTAATTCTGCAAACACCCTCTTTTTATAGGCAGACGTACCACCAGCGCTTATCGATCAGAAAATCCCAGGAAACCGTTAGAAAACCCCCACGGTAATGTCCACCTAATTACCGCCCCAATTAAAGCTTAGGACCTCGACGGCTCGGTCCTAGTGGAGGGATACTGTTATAGCCCATGCCACCAAACAAACCCACATTAAGCACCACAACCACCCGCACCGTTTCTGGGACCCTTCCAACCACCCAAAGCCTGAACAACAGATATCCAGAGGTCCGACATACATTCCGAGGTTCCGCAATTCCGAACCTCCGAAGACTCCAAAGTCAAGGTTCCGTTACCTTGATAGCCGACGCGCAGGACCATCGCGTACCTCACTCCCTTGTTTTCTCTTTTATATTGACCCCTTGTACTCCCTTTTTCCTTATTTTATAACCAGCAAAGATAGTACAAGGATAGTCGCATGTATATAGTCTTCCAGTTGACTAGACTGTTTGCTAGTACGGATATCGATTTAGTCTTCCACCAGTTTCCGATTTATTTCCAGTAAACTCCCATCTCCTTTCCAAAATTAGGGATAGACGATCGAGGAGGGCGCAACACATAAGTTGAAGCCAAGTCCCTTTGACCTCGAACACCTCAGTGACCGGATTGAACCATTCCGCGACTGACCCTAAGTTTCCGGCACCTCCACCCCCATCCGTAGTCCGTCCGATTTCCATCTTTGGTCCTCGGCCCCGTAACGGACCTTCACGCTAACCTGGATAGCTCTTTCGGAAGTACTAGCTAAGCGCCTGACACGTGGACTTAACATGACCACAAGTTGAGAATCAGGGCTATCTCCACTAATTATGTCATATTTTTTGATTATGTAATCCTCCCGTTATTTACAGTACAACACAAATCTTTATAACACTTCAACAGTTTTGTCTCCTACTGTATATATGTATATATTATTGCTCCAACTATAAAAAAACCAACCTCACTGCTACCTTCCCTCTCACAGGTGCACTAAGGTGGCTTTGCCATGCCTTGCAGCTGCCTTTGCCAAAATGGCAGCCCTGCAGCCACCTATGAGGTGGCTTTGCCATACATGGCTACAGCCTTTTCAAGAAGGGTGGCCCTGCAGCCATCTTTGTAGGATAGGCAGTCTTGTAAGTCTTTGTAAGAGGGGCAGCCCTGCAGCTACCTTTGCAAGGGGGTTAGACACAATGCCAGGATCATCTATGATAAAAAAATACAACTTGAGTAGGTACATGTAGGTGTTTAATCTGCCACCAAGCCACCTTTGCATGGCAAAGCCACCTTGAGCACCAAGGAATTTTTGAGACTATCATTGCCAGGGTCATGCCAATGTAACATTGATATACTAAAATATAACCAACCATGAGCTGTTGTGGGTTCAATACTAATGTTGTGGTGTAAAATGCCCATGAGGTGGCAGTTTTGCAAGTCGATGTCCACTCCCTCCTCCAAAGCAGTGGTATGATAAGCTGGTAGATGCCATTTTGGGAGATGACACTGCAAGCTCTGAACCATTGCTGGCCTTGAGGTATGCATTGATATATGCAAAAGATGCTTTTCACACAATGGGCTAGTCAAGGAGGAACAATGGGAGGATGCCCATGAGTAATGAATCCAGAGAGCTGCATTTTATTCTTACTTTTTTTCTTGTCTTTTCGTCTTCCCTTTGTTACATTACTTGCACTGCTTGTTTTTAATAGGTTGGTACAATCTCACAAAGCTGCCCTTATATCTGCTACTTCCCCACAACCTGTCGTATCGCCTTCGAACCCATCACTCCCACATTCTGCTCACCATGAATAATAGGGGCGCCTATTGGACCATCATAGAAGCCGCTTGGTATCCTCTGTATGTGCTGCAGAGCAACGGGGTCAGGATATCCACCGGAGCCATTGGCCAGATGCTGAGGGTAACCACCCATGGATAGCATGTGTAGTGGTACCAAGCCAGGAGTACCACTGGGGCCAGAATCAGGAGGCAAGTGTTGTGGACATTTGTGCTCTCGTTGTTCCCATTCCGGGAGAGAGTGATCTTTTTAGGTCGAACATCCTGCCTGCTGTTGGGAAACAACATTGAACTCTTAGAAGAGAACCAAATACTAGATGTATACATACCTCTTCCCCATGCACTCATCCTCTTTGTACCATGCTAACCAGTCAAAGATTGACAGCTTGGTCCAGCAAGAAGGCCCATGGGCATGCCAGCGATAGGGGGCATCTGACTCATGCCAGTCCATGACTGTGCCAGATGTTGAGAGTACACCAACTCTCACCTGCATCTTGTAGAATTGCCTCATGAATGTCTTATAACTTGAGCTGAAGGTGTTCATGTTTCCAGTTAAACCTGTGCAGCTCCCCCCCCACAAATGTCAATCCAGAGAGGGTGCCATCGTAACATGCACTGGTGCTATGTCCATTTAAGTATTTTTCACAGTCAGTACTGGCTATGGTGCACTCTCCCAGGGCATCATTTGTAGGAGTTTTATTGGTTGTTGGGGGCATGCAGTGGTCAGAAGGATGGTACAGTGCAGAAGATTGTTGCATATGGTGTGTGTGGTGGGTGCACAATGCAGACAAGCCATGTGGAACTGTGAGGTGGTACACTAGTGTTGCCACATCCTTTCATTGCTCATCTCGGGCACATCTATATCGAGGTGAATGAGTATCTAATCCACCCTGGATGGTTGAAAAAAAAAAAGAATGTTTTGAGTGGCTGTTGGATGTATACACTGGTACACCGGTTGAGCCAGTGAATGGAGCGACTCATTGCCTCTTCTACTCTTGGTCCTGTAGTGAGGCTGGGAACTATCAAACATATAGATAAACATGAATTTACTTTGTAACACTAACATATAATAATATTTTCTCATACCTGCATTATCGAGTGGAGGAATGGTGCAGGGAGTGTGGCATGTGTCAAAAAAAAAAAAAAAAAGGTACATACCATGCGCTCAATGCCCATACGCCATTCACGTTGCACCATTGGGCTGAGAGATTGTTAGTCCACAATGCACAATGCAGAAAATGAGATCAGACATGTACCTTGATAGACTGTGAGGAACTTAGCATACCCTAGCATGCCACAGGCAATGAAGCGGAGGATCCTATATGTGAAGACTAACACGAATGAAGGAGTGCACAGGTGTAGGACTGTCAAGTACACATACGGAGGATCCGATAACTCGGCGGTACCGACTAAAATACTCCATTAGTAACCAAGTATGAACCATTCAATGAGTTGTTCTTGGCCAGACGCACATATCGGTCACACCCCTCATTCCCATCCCACACCTACTCCTCACCCCTCGGTCCGCCTCACCTCAGGACTTCCTGCCCTTGTGTTATCCTCAGTTATAGACTTGTTTTATAATCGGGCATTTCCTATTGTCCTATCCTAGGGCACGTCCTATTATTCTGTCCTTTATTGTTTTATCCCCACCTTACATTTCTTATTCTAATTTTACTCGTTGTGGACAATAACCACATGCTCTGCATACCTTGTTGTCCCACATCCCTTATTCCACATGTCGCTTCTTAACCTATATAAGTAACATCCATGTACATATTTCCTCATTCTGGAAATCGACTAGGCTTAGGCCCTTCTACCTTCTTCTCTTCTGTTAAGTCCTCGACTCGGGCTGGCATCCTCAGCATACCCCCGAGTATCTGTCTGTTGCAAATACAGTGGCATGCACGGCAAGTAGGGTGCAACGCATGAGTATGTTGAAGCCAACGCCACTACTCTTGGCATGCAGGACTTGGCCATAGTCCGCCCGACCTTTCGACAACACCCCTCGGCAGTTCGAAGTCTGTCAGTAATCCAATGCTTGACAAGGACACCCAACACTATGCATAATGTGGAGACACCAGCGCACTGTATGTCCAGACAGCCTCACACATGGGGGTGTCTGGAGGTAGGGTGTGTTGGTGTGCACTGCATTGTGCATGTGGTCAGGAGCATGGAAATGGTAGGAGGATGTCGACATGTGGTGGGTGCAGAACACAGACATGTGATGTCCAGCACACACTGAGGTCTTTCCTCCACCACACACAATGTGGCAACACCAGCACACTGCATGTCCTGAGTGTGGGACAGTCAGGATGTGAGGTGAGCTGGTGTGCACCAGGTGGGGTGGGTGGTGGAGTAAGGAAGGAGACATGGATGTTTGAACCAGCCATATGACCGTGTTTGGATTTTTGATCATGTGATGTGAGAGGGTGGGAACATATTATATAAATGCTGACCAATTAGCTTATGTAAAAATGCCCACAAGTGCCACAATTGAACATTATACTATAGATTAGAGGATGTTACAGTACATTATTAGAGATCATATTTGCAAATAATATAGTTGTGTCTGGCAGATAGGGTTTCCTGGGGTTTTCCCACGCTATTATATTGGAGAGTTGGTGGGGAAATGAGGAGAATGATTCCCTAGATTTTCCTGTGATTTCTATAGTATTTATCACTAGGAAATGTATTTCTCTGTAGTGAATCTACTGAGAGCCAAGTCCTGGGTTTACTCTCCGCTTAGGTGCCATACCCAGAAACCGGCCTGGGTGCCAAAGCTTCAGTTTATATGTTTGTGGTCCTCCCACAAGTAAGATATAATATCTAGTAGTATAATATAATATATGTGGTTAGAAACCCAACTATGACCTGGCCTTGCTGTATGACGAGTAGCTGCTGCTCTAGTTCTGAATAGGAAGTATGCACTTGGCGCTTAACCTTTGGTCAGCACGAGTGATAGATTTATAGTTGTAGCCTAATGGCTAGTGCGATAGGGGGCAGAGATACAATTGGAATTGCTGTTATAGCCCATGCCACCAAACAAACCCACATTAAGCACCACAACCACCCGCACCATTTCTGGGACCCTTCTGATCGCCCAAAGCCTGAACAATAGATCTCCGGAGGTCCGACATACATTCCGAGGTTCCGCAATTCCGAACCTTTGAAGACTCTGAAGTCAAGGTTCCATTACCTTTGATAGCTGACGTGCAGGACCATTGCGTACCTCACTCCCTTGTTTTCTCTTTTACACTGACCCCTTGTACTCCCTTCTTCCTTGTTTTATGACCGGCAAAGAAAGTACAAGGATAGTCGTATGTATATAGTCTCCCAGTCGACTAGACTGTTCGCTAGTACAAATATCGATTTAGTCTTCCACCAGTTTCCGATTCATTTCCCGTAAACTCCCGTCTCCTTTCCGAAATTAGGGACAGACGATCGAGAAGGGTGCAACACATAAGTTGAAGCCAAGTCCCTTCGACCTCAAACACCTCAGTGACCAGATTGAACCTTTCCGCGACCTACCTTAAGTTCCTGGTGCCTCCGCCCCCGCCCGTAGTCCGTCCAATTTCTGTCTTCGGTCCTTGGTCCCATTACGGACCTTCACGCTAACCCAGATAGTTCCTTCAGAAGTACCAGCTAAGCACCGACATGCAGACTTAACAGTATATTCGTACTCACACTCCTGATCGTCATTAAGCATGAGACCCATCACACGTTCACAAGCCATGCAGACAATGACTCAGGCATCTGCCCACCATGCATCCGTCCCCTGTGGACCGCCCGTCCCTGGACCAAGTTTCCGGATGCCTCAGACCCCAGCTCACCCCCCGGAGCCTTCCCCTGACTCCAGACTCTTGGACGCAGACCAACACCTGCATTCGAACTTGACCAACCTATTCCTTGTGAACAACTTCCCGGCGATTCAACATTCACCGCCATCGGAGATACGGTCCAGCTCAGGACCATCCACAGCAGTGCTGACAGACTCATCAGCGCCCCCCTACGTACCCCCGCCCACTGCACCACCCCCCATCGTCCAACACCATGTCGCACCACCTGCCGCAGCACCGCCACCTCCTATACAACCGGGAGGGGCCCCCACCTTAGGACCCAACATTGTGCCTGATCTCACTCAGGCCCTCATCATGCTGGCAAGTAACTTGACCAGCCCCAGAAGATCAGCTCCCCGCACCACCAAGTTTCGGGATCCGGATACCTTCGATGGATCTGATTTCAGAAAATTACAAGCCTTCCTAGTGCAATGTAAACCGAACTTCTGTGACCGCCCTGATGCCCTCGACACCGAGAGTGCCAAGGTAACCTACGTACTATCGTACCTGACCGGTACCACCTTGGACTGGTTTGAACCAGCCCTCTCCACCCCCGACAAGCCAGACTGGCTCCATGACTATGAGGAGTTCGTGAACAAACTCAAAACCAACTTTGGCCCCCTCGACCCAGAAGGAGAAGCCGAAGCAGACCTCGAGACCCTCCGTATGCACGATAATCAGCGCATCACGAAATATGTAGTCGAATTCAATCAACTAGCCACCCATGCCCACTGGGGCAACGCCGCACTTCGTCGCCAGCTCTACAATGGACCCCCCAGCAGAATCAAGGATGAGATCTCTAGAATAGAAAAACCCCATTCCTTGCTCCAACTACGTCTCCTGTCCCAACCCATCAATGCCCACTACTGGGAGCGACGATCGGAAATTGCCAGAGAACCCCCCCCCCACCCGGAACTTCGACCACCCCTACGACAGAGGGAGGACCCCTGTGACCATGTATTCGGCCCCTAACACGGGCAATGAGACAGCCAATGTAGGCCAACCCACAACCCTGTCCAGTGGCAGCAGGACTACCATGGATCTTTCGTCCAGATCAGGGAAAGACGGAAAACTTATGCCACAAGAATGGCAACGCCACTTCAAACAAGACCTCTGCCTCTTCTGCAGCAGATCAGGCCACCCAGCCAAGAAAGACCCAAGACCCACCACCACGGTCACCAAGGGCAACTTTGACCACCCCTACGACAGAGGGAGGACCCCTGTGACCACGTATTCGGCCCCTAACTCGGGCAATGAGACGGCCAATGTAGGCCAACCCACAACCCTGTCCAGTGGCAGCAGGACTACCATGGATCTTTCGTCCAGATCAGGGAAAGACGGAAAACTTACGCCACAAGAATGGCAACGCCGCTTCAAACAAGACCTCTGCCTCTTCTGCGGCAGATCAGGCCACCCAGCCAAGAAAGACCCAAGACCCACCACCACGGTCACTAAGGGCCGTGCAGCCTCCATGACGGAAGAGGTTGAAGAAGAGTCTGAGACGTCGGACACTTCAGAAACCAAGGAATAAGAAGTTAGGCCCCCGACTCTGGCACCAGTTGTTCGCGTTGAACACCAACTATGCCTACGGACGTAAAACAAAACAATGCATCCAACCTCTCAGAATTATGACCTCCCGTGACCAATCGTCAAGAAAGATTTCGACCCCTAGGCGGAAACACTCCGACCATCTGACCCTCCCGAACACCCATGACCATCCATCGATAAGTTTTGACCGTGACCCTCTGAATATTCGTCAGATTTCAGCTACCGGACACCACATGCTCACCCACCGCGATCCAACGATCAATAGGGTATTGAGTACTACTTTGTTTAGCCTACGTCTGAACTGATTCTTGGCAATATGGAGCCAGCAGTCTTCACTCAGCGCTCAATACGACCCTCCGAAAACCCTGCTCAGGAAGAACCCTGACCCTCGCAGAATTCCGTACCGTCCCTTAGACTAATGGTACCACAATTTTCTCAACTAGACCCCCTTCTTGTTAGAATGTTAATACGAGCAACTATTCAACAATTTGAACTGAGACTCAAGCCTTGCAGGACATTCCCCGATTCCCAATGACACTACCTCCGTCCAAGCAACAATCCGGTAGAATGAACGCTACCTCCACGACTAACACAAACATCACACCATGACCCTGGAGCCAAACGAATGAGGAAAACTTCCACCAGAAGGAAACCAACCAGAGAACAACCACTCAATTGGGAAACACCGACAGCTCCTCTCCAGGAAACCACCTCGATGCCTTCCACGATTACACTCACGACCCAATAACACACAAATCCATTTATTATTAATATGGAACACCCAGACCTTGGACGGAACCAATCCGTCCAAACTCAAACTGTTCCAACTTGGACCAGCCCTAGAGGCTCTGCCCCCTGAACCCCTTAGAACCACCCAATGGACCTCTCACATTGAACATCCACACTTCTGCGACCGAGTCACTCAAAAGACTTGCCCGAGACTCCCCCGGTCTCCGAAGGACGAACACTGCCTGAGAACTGATCTTGGGGACCAACCCCCTGACTAACCAAGGACAACAACGCGTCGACAAGATTCTGAGCCAGAGTAACCTCCCCTGAACGCAGTTCCCACAACTCGATAATCCACAGCAGACAACTATCGAGTGCCACGAGGAGATTGTGGAAATAACTTGATGTCGCCTGGAAAGCATCCAGATGGGCCAGAAATGCGGAGATCCAATCGAAAGCTTCCGGACCATCTGCCCCCACCACCAGGCCACTAGGGATAACACCCCACACCAACCGACCTAGAGGATGATCTCCAGATGGTAATGGATCTAGGAAATGCCCCTGCACTATGGAGAAGTTAGAGGGAGGAGAGATTAAACTGTTTGGACAAACCAAGGGATTCACGAATTGCAACGGCACGAGCCCGCAACACCGCCACATCAGCATCAATGCCCTGCAGGTGTCGAACTTCTTCCTCAAGACCCCTGTCGGACTCCCCCGACGATGCTCTGGAGAAGAAAAAACGGGAAAGGATTCCGAAACTTCCCGAGGGTTGAGGATCTGCATTCTCCATTGGGGAAAGGCCCCCCAGTTCTGCGAACACCCCCTTGTTTATAGACAAACAAACCTTCAGCGCTTATCGATCAAAACTTCCCAGGAAACTATCAAAAGAACTCCCACAGTAATGTCTGCCTTAATTACCACCCCAATTAAAGCTTAGGACCTCGAGGGCTCGGTCCTAGTGGAGGGATACTGTTATAGCCCATGCCGCCAAACAAACCCACATTAAGCACCACAACCACCCGCACTGTTTCTGGGACCCTTCCGATCGCCCAAAGCCTGAACAATAGATCTCCGGAGGTCCGACATACATTCTGAGGTTCTGCAATTCCGAACCTCCAAAGACTCCGAAGTCAAGGTTCCGTTACCTTTGATAGCCGATGCACAGGACCATCGCGTACCTCACTCCCTTGTTTTCTCTTTTACACTGACCCCTTGTACTCCCTTCTTCCTTGTTTTATGACCGGCAAAGAAAGTACAAGGATAGTCGCATGTATATAGTCTCCCAGTCGACTAGACTGTTCGCTAGTACAAATATTGATTTAGTCTTCCACCAGTTTCCGATTCATTTCCCGTAAACTCCCGTCTCCTTTCCAAAATTAGGGACAGACGATCGAGGAGGGTGCAACACATAAGTTCAAGCCAAGTCCCTTCGACCTCAAACACCTCAGTGACCAGATTGAACCTTTCCGTGACCTACCCTAAGTTCCTGGCGCCTCTGCCCCCACCTGTAGTCTGTCCGATTTCCACCTTCGGTCCTCGGCCCCATTATGGACCTTCACGCTAACTGTCAGGAGTCGGATACTGACGGAGTTCGGTACTGCCGAAGGGTGTTGTCGAAAGGTCGGGCGGACTATGGCCAAGTCCTGCAGGCCAAAAGTAGTGGCATTGGCTTCAACGTACTCGTGCGTTGCGCCCTACTTGCCGTGCGTGCCACTGTATTTGCAACAGACAGATACTCAGGGGGATACTGAAGATGCCGGCCTGAGTCGAGGACTTAACAGAAGAGAAGAAGGTAGAAGGGCCTGAGCCTAGTCGATACCCAGAATGAGGAAGTATGTACATGCATGTCCTACTTATATAGGTTAAGAAGCGACATGTGGAATAAGGAATGTGGGACAACAAGGTATGCAACGCATGTGGTTATTGTCCACAACGAGTAAAATTAGAATAAGAGATGTAAGGTGGAAATAGAACAATGAAGGACAGAATAATAGGACGTGCCCTAGCACAATAGGAAATGCTCGATTGTAAAACAAGGCCATGACCGAAGATAACACAAGGGCAGGAAGTACCGAGGTGAGGTGGACCAAGGAGTGAGGAGTGGGCGTAGGAATGAGGGATGTGACCGATATGTGCGTCTGGCTGAGAACGACTCATTGAATGGTTCATGCTTGGTTATTAATGGAGTATTTTAGTCGGTACCGCCGAGTTATCGGGTCCTCGGTACGTGTACTTGACACTAAACCAGATAATTCCTTCAGAAGTACCAGCTAAGCGCCGACATGCAGACTTAACAATTGCTTTGTTTTTAGTTACTGTACTACTCTAAATATCTCTTGTATTTATGCAAAGTAGAAGATGATTAGTATGACGAAAACTTCACAGAGTGAAGTTTAGAAACCGGCCTAATGTGGCCATGCATGCGGTACACCTGCATATATGCGGTGGAAACTATATAGGGAAAACTTCACAGGGGGAAATATGGAAATAGAATATAATGAGCAATAAACTTATTGGAAATCCACATGCCAGTGTATCCCCTTCCCAATGTGTCCAGATGAGGTGAGCCAGCCCTTGGGGTTAGGTATGGGGCCAGATAGACAGTGTCATGGAAAATGCACTCCTAAATCCATGAAAATATTCGTGAATGCTCTTCATAGTATATAGGATCCTGGTATAGAGTCACGCCTTGATTGGGGAATGGATGAGGGAGATATTCCAGCTTTAGTATAGAATATATATATATAATTACTCAATAGTCCCTGGTTCTAACAAATAACACATGGCATGTAGATGGTTGAGGAAATATATAACACAATGCAACCAGAGGTTGAGAAAACATGACACAACAGTGAACAAATATGAAAAAAGGCCAAAAAAAAGTGTACATGCATCAGCTTGATGTATTTTTTTTAAAACCCAGGTAGAATCCATGTGTTTGATACACGTTCACGTGGTGCACAACATGTATGTAGCACGTATATGGGTAAGCGATAACCTACCTAACGTGTGTGTGTGATAGTTATCTGTGAATATATTAATGGGTTAATTTCTCATGAAGATAAAAGGGTGCGAGTGGTGGAAGACTGAGTGGTTGGATAGCGGTGTTTGTGGTAGTTACCATGGGTGATACCGGTGGAGACTACTGGATGTTTTTTATTGTATAATGTGGTGATGACAAACATGAATGGGGAAATGGTAAACATGAATGCAGCGATGGCAAACACAGATGTAGCAATGGCACACATGAATGCGGCAATGACAAATGCAGATGTGGCAATGGCGCACGTAAACATGGTGTTGGCAAATGGGAACCCAAGATAACTGTAATCCCCATATGGCACTTGTTTTGATTGGTGCATTTGTTAGGTTGAGGCTACATACTATCATAATGACAATAGAAGTGGCTATCAGGCCTCGGTACTACCGATGGTATAGTCGGGACCAGCCAAGTCCTGCAGGCCAGTTGGGGTGGCTTGGCTTTAACATACTCGTGCATTGTGCCCTGCCTCCTGTGCATGCTACTAACTTATAATGGAAAAGATACTCGAGAGGATGCCAAGGGTGTCGGCCCAAGTAAGGACTTCTGAACAGAAGGAGGAGAGTAGGGCGGTGTAAACCTAGTTAAAACTCAGACTGAGGAACTATCTACACGCATCTACTACTTATATAGGCTGAGAGGCAGAATGTGGAATAAGGGTGGCATAAGACATGGTGAAAAGAATAAGGTATGAAGACCATGTGGAGGTATTGTCCACAGTGATCTAGAATAGAATAATGCAAGAGTAAGACAATGAAATATGACTGATAATAAGCAAGTGAGATTGTGGGAAAGAATAGAAAAATAAGGGGTGGCCAAGATATAAAACAATAGGGCTGCGAGTAAGTGGCAATGAATAGTGAATGTCCCAAGGGTAAGCGGGTAAGGGGAAGGACAGAGAGTGTAAGAATGATAAAGAATAGGAGGGTGGGGTAGGGATAATGAACCAGATGATGAACCATGTACCATGAGGGATGAAATGGGTAAGGGTCAGTTGGTTGGTACTGCCGAGTAAGTCAGAGCACGGTATTGTGGTTGTGACAGTGGCACAGAAAGATCACAGTGGTGTACTGGATAAGGAATTCTATGGAATATAGTGTTGCGGATGCCATCTTGCAAGATTGTCTGGATTGACATGGAGGGTTTGAGAGGAGAAGTGGGGGAAGAGTGGGAGAGTGGGAATGTTAAGGTAGAGGAGAGAAAAGCATGTTTGATGCATTTTGGGGGAGGAGAGGAGAGGGGAAGGGTTTGTGGCTCATCTTTCTGAGGGGCTATCCAAAAGAACATACCTTTGATCTGAGGCGTACTTTGCTGTCAGAATGTCAGATGATCAGAATGATCATTTAAGAAATGGACCGAGATTGTGAGTTAATGTAAGGTGGATACCCCAGCTGGAATGGTAGTAATTATGGTGCCCCCCATGCTATGAACATCTATGTAACTCTTCAGTAGTTGATGACCCATGCATAGGCACACACCTGTCTTCACCCTTGAAAGCAGGAATAGATTGTCTGATGAATTTAGGGTCTTCTACATGTCTGCATCGTGGGATCGGGGCTACAGGGAATGACACGATGGTAGCACATGGATATGCACTCGACACCAGGGCTCCAGATGTTCAACTGGAGATGAGGGGAGCTAGGTACAGATGAATGAGGATGCCTCACCATGAGTCCAATACTTAAAAGGTACTTGGATGTACCGGAAGGTAGAGGTGTGTTGATAAACTCATGGACAGTAGTAAATAATGGTGGCGTGCAGTGGGTGCAGAATGCAAACATGTGGCATGCCCAGCACATGCCAAAGTCTAGGTGTGGACCACATCGTGCATGGTGGAGGAAAGACGTTGGGATGTGGGTGCACAACACGAAGATGGGGTGTACCCAGCACATGCCAAAATGTTTCCTCCATGATGCACAGGGAGTGTCAGGAGGTGGGGTGCTCAGGTGTTGCCGCATTATGTTGGATGCCAGTGTACTGGCATACCACACATCCTGACAGCCCCACACATGGGAGTGTCAGGAGGTGCGGTATGTGGGTGTGCACTGTGTGATGGGTGTGGTCGGGAGCATGGCAATGGTAGGAGGCAGGATGTGTGTGCCCTGATGTCACCGCATCATTCATGGTGAGGAAAGACCTCAGTGGACAATGCATGCGACCATGGTCTACGGACCATAGCGTAGGAAATGGATCATTGGCCTGCGAAGGGAGGGTTCCATAACAAATTATAAAATCGATATTTTGATTGCACACTGATACTGGCACACAGCTCAAGCTCCCTACCATCCCAGGGCATTCCCAGGCAAGTCTCTGCAGCTCACCAATGCACGTGACCTGGGTCTATGTAGTTTAGTGTAGGAAGCATGTGCATCGAGAAAAAAAAGGATCATCTGGACATGATGGATGATGTGGCAACACCAGCGCACCTCATGTCCAGACAGCCCCACACATGGGGGTGTCGAGAGGTGGGGTGCATGGGTGTGGACCACATCATGCGTGGTGGAGGAAAGATTTGGGCATGTGGTGGGTGCACAATATGAACATGGGGTGCACCCAGCACACACTGAAGTCTTTCCTTGGCACAACACCAGGGCACTGCATGTTCCAACAGCCCCACATGTGGGAATGTTAGGAGGTGCAATGTGCGGGTATGCACCAGGTGGGGTGGGTGGTGGGGGGAAGAAGAGAGATGCAATCGAGATGCGATGGTTGAACCAGTCACATGACCCAGGTGCCCTTTTCCCTGGACTGGAGTGTGGGAATGGATTATAAAAATGCTGACAAAAAATGCCCACAAGGGCCACAATTGAACTTTATACTATAGATTCAGTTCCAGTCCTTATAAGAATTCAGAAAGCTAGCCTTGAAAATATATAACTTATTTTCCAAATTGACCAGAATATATATCAGATTTAGCAATGAATTACTTTGTCAAGTACACGTACCGAGGACCCGATAACTCGACAGTACCGACTAAAATACTCCATTAGCAACCAAGTACAAACCATTCAATGAGTTGGCCTCAGTTAGATGCACATATCGGTCATACCCTTCATTCCTATGCCCACTCCTCACTCCTCGGTCCGCCTCACCTCGGCACCTCCTGCCCTTGTGTTATCTTCGGTTATGGCCTTGTTTTACAATCGGGCATTTCCTATTGTGCTAGGGCACGTCCTATTATTCTGTCCTTTATTGTTCTATTTCCGCCCTACATCTCTTATTCTAATTTTACTCGTTGTGGACAATAACCACATGCTTTGCATACCTTGTTGTCCCACATTCCTTATTCCACATGTCGCTTCTTAACCTATATAAGTAGGACATGCATGTACATACTTCTTCATTCTGGGTATTGACTAGGCGTAGGCCCTTCTACCTTCTTCTCTTCTGGTAAGTCCTCGACTCGGGCCGGCATCTTCAGCATCCCTGTTATAGCCCATGCCCTCAACAAACCCACACTAACCCCCACAACCACCCGCTTCCGTTCCGAGACCTTTCCGACCGAAAGGACGAAAGACTGTTTTCCATGGATCCTGTCCCTGTCACGTCCGTCTGAGACACCGCGTTTCCGTGTCCGACCAAGACACCGTTCCTGAGTCCGCTCCCAACCGAGGACTCAATACTTTGATAACCAACGCGCAAGACTATCGCGTACCTCACTCCCTTGTTCTCTCTTTTATATTAACCCCTTGTACTACCTTTCTCCTTGTTTTATGACCGGCTAAAGATAGTACAAAGAGCGTTACATGTATATAGTCTCACAGTCGACTGGACTGTTTGCTAGTACGAATATCGATTTAGTCTCCCACCAGTTTCCGATTCATTTCCGGTAAACTCCCGCCCCCTTTCCGAAATTAGGGACAGACGATCGAGGAGGGCACAACACATAAGTTGAAGCCAAGTCCCTTCGACCTCGAACACCTCAGTGACCGGATTGAACTATTCCGTGACCTACCCTAAGTTTCCGGTGCCTCCGTCCCCGTCCGTAGTCCGTCCGACTCCCGTCTCGGTCTTCGGCCCCATTACGGACCTTCGCACTAACCCAGAAAACCCCTCGGAAGTACTAGCTAAGCGCCTGACACGCGGACTTAACAGTATATTCGTACTCACACTCCTGATTGTCATTAAGCATGAGGCCAACCACGTTCACAAGCCATGCAGACAATCACTCAGGGATCTGCCTGCCGCGTACCCATCCCCTGCGGACTACCCGATCCCAAACCAAGCTTCCAGACGCCTCAGACCCCAGCTCACCCCCCAGAACACCCCTCCGATTCCAGACCTTTGAATGCAGATCAACACCGCATTCGAGCTTAACTAACCCGTTCTCCATGAACCACCCCCTGACGATTCAACTATCATCGCCACCGGAGACACGGTCCAGTCCAGGACCACCCACAGCAGTGCCTACAGACTCGTCGACGCCCCCCCCCCTATGCACCACTCCCCACCTTGGGACCCAACACGGTGGCCCATACCACCCAGACCCTCGTCACACTGGCGAGTAACTTAGCCAGCCCCAGAAGATCAGCTCTCCACGCCTCCAAGACTTGGAACCCAGATACCTTCGATGGATCCAATCCAAGGAATCCACAAGCCTTCCTAGCGCAGCATAAACTGAACTTCCGTGACCGCCCTGACGCCTACGACACCAAGAGCGTCAAAGCAACCTGTACATTGTCGCACCTGACCGATACCACGCTGGACTGGCCTAATCCAGCCCGTTCCTCCCCCGACGAGCCAGACTGGCTCCATGAACATGAGGAAATCATAGAAAAGCTCAAAACCAACCTCAATCCCCACGACCCAGAAGGAGAAGCCGAAACAGACCTCGAGACCCTCCACATGCGCAATAATCAGCGCATCATGAAAAAGGTAACAGACTCCAATCAGCTAACCCCCCACCCGGAACTTCGACCACCCCTACGACAGAAGGAGTACCCCCGCGACCACGCATTCGGCCCCTAAAACGGGCAATGAAACGGGCAATGAAGGCCAACCCGCGACCCCGCTCAGTAGCAGGACTACCACGGATTTTCATCCAGATTAGGGAAAGATGGAAAAATTACACCACAAGAACGACAACACCCCTTCGAATAAGAAACAAAACAAAACAATGCATCCAGCCTGTCAGGATTATGACCCCCCGTGACCATCGTCAAAAGATTTCAACCCCTAGGCGGAAACACTCCGACCATCCGACCCTCCCGAACACCTGTGACCATCCGTTGATAAGTTTCGACCGTGACCCTCTGAATATTCGTCAGATTCTAGTTACCGGACACCATACGCTCACCCACCGCGATCCAACGATCGATAGGCCTTAGCGCTCAAATTTGACCCCGAGAAAATTTCTGCTCAGGAAATCGTAACCCTCAAACCGTACCGTCCCTTAGACAACGGTACCACCCGTAGACATCTTGTTTAGCCTAGACCAGTTGTTGATAACATGTTGAACCTTACTAAACCTTGACACGGTTACGACCGAACTCGCATTTTGCAGGACACCCCCGAGTTCCCAACCCTGTCCCAGCGACAGGCCATGACTACCACGACCACCAACCACAACCACGAAACAAGATTCGCACTGTAGAAGGGAGAAAAAGGAAACCCGCTAGACTAACAGCAGCAACTACCGATTTTCCACCACCCCCAGCCGTTCTCCCAAGAAAACAATGCATTCACGACAACAGCACTCTGGAAATACAGGATAAAATGGAGCCCTACTCTGTCAAACCAGAACTCCCAGGGCAACGACCGAATGACCCAACCCTTTCCCCCCCTCGACCCCCAAAGGACGACTACGGATCCTCCCATCGGAGGAAAATGGAACCAATATGGAGCCCCTCCGGATCCTCCACGACGAAGGATTCCATGGAATCCCGAATGGTGTTCAGACGCCTAACGTTCACCGAGGAATTCCCAAGACTACGCGAGACTCGATGCAGACATCGATAATACTGCTGGAGGAGACCCAGGAAATGCTGCAGGTCATAGTGGGCCCGCTCCACCCGATCCAAGTAGGCGGAGAAACGAGCAAGGACCTCCGCACTACTAAACCGCTCCACCGAGCCATCGGGAAGAACAACCCACCCCATGAGCCGGACAGGATGTCCCGCGAAGGACGACATGTTCCAGAGGTAGTTTACTATGAGAGTCAGGGAAAGGAAGGAAACTAGTCGGACAAACGTACCATAGTCCCCACGAAGCCGTATGGCATGGAACCACAAGCCCTGCAAGTCATCACCGATGGACTCAAGGAGGCGAAGATCGATTCGCACACCCCCGGCCTCATATAAGGGAACACAGGAAAGGTCCCGAGAAGCCCCCGACATTTCCGATTCCTTCTCTTTAAAGGAATGAACCCCCCAAAAAAACCTGCAAAGCACCCCTCTTATAGTCACAGGACCTCTGGCGCTTATCGATTAGCATCTGGCCCAAGGATCAAAGAAAAAACTCCCACAGTAATATCCGTCTGTATTGTCGCCCATTAAACTCGACACTCCAAGCTTAGGACCTCGAGGGCTCGGTCCTAGTAGGGGGATACTGTTATAGCCCATGCCCTCAACAAACCCACACTAACCCCCACAACCACCCGCTTCCATTCCGAGACCTTTCTATTAGTTTGAATATAAGTTGGGTTGAGGGCTCGGTTGACAGAGGAGTGGATGGGACTAGAAGTGTAGTGTATTTTCGTAAGTACCTAGTCTTATATATAAGTTGTCCATAATGCGATAAACAAATCCCTTCGGCGACGTTCTAGGTCCAGATGCAGGGTCGCCGCCCTGCTTTGTGATTCCCCCTTCCATGTCATCAATCGCGCTACCTACTAAATTATGCTGTGTATGAAAATCTTCATCCTCATCGTGAGTCCTTTCCCTAGATCCTTCCCCAGTCGGAATTTCCTCTAACCTCTTATCATATCTCCCTCAATAACAGCGTTACTGCGTCTTGACATGGTCGTGTGTCGGTCCTCATCGCGTAAGTCCGTTGCTCCTTCCACCCCTCGTCACAACACTTTCCGACCGAAAGGACAAAAGACTGTTTTCCGTGGATCCCGTCCCCGTCACGTCCATCCAAGACACCGTGTTTCCGTGTCTGACCGAGACACCGTTCCCGAGTCCGCTCCCAACCGAGGACTCAATACTTTGATAACCAACGCGCAAGACTATCGCGTACCTCACTCCCTTGTTCTCTCTTTTATATTAACCCCTTGTACTACCTTTCTCCTTGTTTTATGACCGGCTAAAGATAGTACAAAGAGCGTTACATGTATATAGTCTCATAGTCGACTGGACTGTTTGCTAGTACGAATATCGATTTAGTCTCCCACCAGTTTCCGATTCATTTCTGGTAAACTCCCGCCCCCTTTCCGAAATTAGGGACAGACGATCGAGGAGGGCGCAACACATAAGTTGAAGCCAAGTCCCTTCGACCTCGAACACCTCAGTGACCGGATTGAACTATTCCGTGACCTACCCTAAGTTTCCGGCGCCTCCGTCCCCGTCCATAGTCCGTCCGACTCCCGTCTCGGTCTTCGGCCCCGTTACAGACCTTCGCACTAACCGGGAAAACCCCTCGGAAGTACTAGCTAAGCGCCTGACATGCAGACTTAACAATCCCCCCGAGTATCTGTCTGTTGCAAATACAGTGGCACGCACAGCAAGTAGGGCGCAACGCACGAGCACATTGAAGCTAACGCCACTACTCTTGGCCTGCAGGACTTGGCCATAGTCCGCCCAACCTTTCGACAACACCCTTCGGCAGTACCGAAGTCCATCAGTATCCAACTCCTGACAGTATACCCAGAATCCCACTACTTCCTGTGCCTTACTCACGATCACGACCTCACGGAATAATAGCAGCGACACAAAAAATGTCAACAAACGAGGACAGTGAACAACTCCAGCCAACCCAACCCGAGCACACCAAAATCCTCGGCAAAAATGGCAAGCTCCTCCCAAGTGAACGACAGAGACGCATAATCAACAATCTGTGTCTCTTTGTTATAGCCCATGCCCTCAACAAACCCACACTAACCCCCACAACCACCCGCTTCCGCTCCGAGACCTTTCCAACCGAAAGAACGAAAGACTGTTTCCCGTGGATCCCGTTCCCGTCACGTCCGTCCGAGACACCGCGTTTCCGTGTCCAACCAAGACACCGTTCCCGAGTCCGCTCCCGGCCGAGGACTCAATACTTTGATAACCGACGCGCAAGACTACCGCGTACCTCACTCCCTTGTTCTCTTTCTTATATTAACCCCTTGTACTATCTTTCTCCTTGTTTTATGACCGGCTAAAGTTAGTACAAAGAGCGTTACATGTATATAGTCTCGCAGTCGACTGGACTGTTCGCTAGTACGAATATCGAATTAGTTCCCCCCCCCCAGTTTCCGATTTATTTCCGGTAAACTCCCACATCCTTCCCGAAATTAGGGACAGACGATCGAGGAGGGCGCAACACATAAGTTGAAGCCAAGTCCCTTCGACCTCGAACACCTCAGTGACCGGATTGACCTATTCCGTGACCTACCCTAAACTTCCGGCGCCTCCGTCTCCGCCCGTAGTCCGTTCGGCCCCGATCTCGGTCTTCGGCCCCATTACGGACCCTCGCACTAGCTCGGAAAACCCCTTCGGAAGTGCTAGCTAAGCGCCTGACATGCGGACTTAACACTCTTTTGTGGCGCAAAAAATCACAAAATCGCCGGGTGCCCTAAAGCAAGCAAAACCCGCGCAACTACTACTCCTGACCCCGTCCCCCAGGCAACTGGTACTCCAGACACTAAAGCTGAAAACTCAGCATCAGCAAACGGAGACTAGATTGCCATCCGATCGGCCTCCGAGCACACCGAGAGTTGCGTTGACTCGGCAGATGCCAAAGTAGTGAGGATCATTCAATGCTGCTACGTCTTCCTCTTCCCTTCATTTTAATTTTGTTCCGTCATCCGACTCTGGTACCGAATGTTTTCGGGAAACCATCTTATATGTCTGATAGAATCATGACTTGTTACTTCAACTTCGATAAAATTCTTTGATCCAGTACAGCATAAAAAATTCGGTCATTACTGAACACATA
>QLPI01009527.1:0-20117 GCA_003314275.1 Chroogomphus rutilus
GGACACGGAAACGCGGTGTCTCGGACGTGACGGGAAACGGGATCCACGGGAAACAGTCTTTCGTCCTTTCGGTCGGAAAGGTCTCGGAACGGAAGCGGGTGGTTGTGGGGGTTAGTGTGGGTTTGTTGAGGGCATGGGCTATAACAAAAATATTGTACAAGCCTTTAAGGCTAATTCTCTTTTATTTCTTTTGTAAGATAAATAAAATAGGTATATTTTCGAATATACATCTTAGTTATTGACTATACTGAGGAGATAAATAAAATAGCTGCCTAAAGAAATCTTCAATCCTACTGTATTTGCTCATAATCTCATCACGAATATCGATTTAGTCTCCCACCAGTTTCCGATTCATTTCCGGTAAACTCCCGCCTCCTTTCCAAAATTAGGGACAGATGATCGAGGAGGGCGCAACACATAAGTTGAAGCCAAGTCCCTTCGACCTCGAACACCTCAGTGACCGGATTGAACCATTCCGCGACCTACCCTAAGTTCCCGGCACCTCCGCCCCCCGTCCGTAGTCCGTCCGATTTCCATCTTGGTCCTCAGCCCCGTTACGGACCTTCACGCTAACCCAGATCACTCCTTCGGAAGTGCTAGCTAAGCGCCCGACACGCGGACTTAACAAATGGAAAAGATACTCAAGAGGATGCCGAGGGTGTCAGCCTGAGTAGAGACTTCTGAACAGAAGGAGGAGAGTAGGGAGGCATAAACCTAGTTGATACTCAGACTGAGGAACTATGTACATGCATCTGCTACTTATATAGGCAGAGAGGCAGAATGTAGAATAAGGGTGGCATAAGACATGGAGAAAAGAATAAGGTATGAAGACCATGTGGAGATATTGTCCACAGCGATCTAGAATAGAACAATATGAAAGTAAGACAATGAAATATGACCAATAATAAGTGAGTGAGATTGTGGGAAAGAATAGAACAATACGGGGTGGCCGAGATTGTCAGGCTCTGGGAATGCCGAGGAGTGGCCAAGTCCTGCAGGCTGGGAATAGTGGCATGGCTTCAACGTGCTCATGTGTTGTGCCCTACTTCCCATGTGTGCCACCGATTTAGGACAGAGGGATACCCGGGAGAGTGCCGAGAGTGTCGGCCTAGGTAAAGGACTTGGGACAGAAGAAGGGAGGACAAGAAGGCATAAACCTAGTTGATTTCCAGAATGAAGAACCATCTACATACATTGGCTACTTATATAGGCTAATAAGTGAGATGTGGAACAGAGTGGCACAAGGAATGGAGAACAATAAGGTATGAAAAATCATGTGAAGGTATTGTCCACAATGATCAAGAATAGAACAAGGAATGTGGATGATAATAGAAAAATAAAATATGACTGAGAACAAAAGAGTGAGTGAAAATAGAACAATGGAGAGTGGCCTGAACATAAAACAATAGGGCCACTGCCGAGTGGCAACAAAGAGTGAATGTCCTGAAGGTAAACAGGCAAGGGGAAGGACAGGGAATGAATGAATGACAATGAATAGAGAGGGTGAGATGAGGAAAGTGAACCAAATGATGAACCGAATGTACCAAGTCGAGGCCACATACTGGTGAGGGATGATATGGGCAAGGGTCAGTTGGTCGGTACTGCCGAGTAAATCGGAGCATGGTATCATGGGCTTTACAGAGATATAAAACAATAGGGCCATGAGTAAGTGGCAATGGATAGTGAATGTCCCAAGGGTAAGCAGGTAAGGGGAAGGACAGGGAGTGTAAGAATAATAAAGAATAGGAGGGTGGGGTAAGGATAATGAACCAGATGATGAACCAAGTGTACCGAGCCAAAACCGTGCACCATAAAGGATGATATGGGAAAGTGTCAGTTGGTTGGTACTGCCGAGTAAGTCAGAGCATGGTATTATGGTCATGACAATTGCTGTGAGTGCCTGTTATTCTCAGAGTCAGATTTTATTGCTCAAAAATCCCAGCTTGAAGAATGCATGACATTATGTGGTTACATTTGTGACTTCTATCCAAAATTTCACTGTGAGCTAAATTTTATTGAACAGTATTGAGGTGCTGTGTCAAGTCTACGATACCAAGCTCCAGTTCACTTGGCAGCACCGACCAAATGACCCTTACCATTTAATCCCACATACCAGTGAGAAGTTATTCCTCACCAGTATGTGGTCTCGGCTCGGTACATTCAGGACATCATTTGGTTCACTCTCCCTACCCCATCCCTCTATTCTTTATTATTCTTTCATCCCCCATCCTTTTCCTTACCCGTTTCCCTTTGGGACAATTGCTATTTACTTATTATTTGGTCACAGCTCTATTGTATTATGTTTGCCTAATTTTCCATTGTTCCATTCTCACCCACTCTCCCATTACTCTATTCTCAGCCATATCTCATTATTCTATTCTCATTTACTGTCAAGCCCACAATACTGTGCTCCTATTTACTCGGCAGTACCGACCAACCAACCCTTACCCATATCATCCCTCACCAGTGTGTGGCCCCAGCTTGGTACATTCAGTTCATTATCCCTATCCCACCCTCTTATTCTTTATTATTCTTTTATTCCCTGTCCTTCCCCTTACCCGTTGACCCTTGGGACATTCACTATTTGTTGTCACTCGGCAGTGGCCCTATTGTTTTATGTTCAGCCACTCTCTATTGTTCTATTCTCACTCACTCTTTTGTTCTCGGTCATACTTCATTGTTTCATTCTCACCCACATTCCTTGTTCTATTCTTGATCATTGTGGACAATACCTCCACATGATTCTTCATACCTTATTGTTCTCCATTCCTTGTGCCGCTCTGTTCCACATTTCACTTATTAACCTATATAAGTAGCCAATGTATGTAGGTGGTTCTTCATTCTGGAAATCAACTAGTTTTACACCTTCTTGTCCTCCCTCCTCCTGTATAAAGTCCTTTACCTGGGCCGACACTCTTGGAACCCTCCCAGGTATCTCTTCTGTCCCAGATCAGTGGCATGTATGGAAAGTAGGGTGCAACGCATGAGCACATTGAAGCCAAGCTACTACGATTGGCCTGCAGGACTTGGCCACTCCCATCTGACACCTCGGCATTAGGGAAATGCATGGGTCAGGCCAACCCACACAGGTCACCAGGTCGGGTGTCCTTGGGTGTGGGTGTGGGTCAAGCTGCGAGCACCCATGACCTGGGCCCAACCCAGGGCATCAACTCCGACACGAACGCAACGAACGTGTACATGCATGTGCCAACACGAATGCGACGCCCCAAGTGCGACAAATGTGCCACAACGAACACAACGTACATGACATACATGCATGTGCCACAACAAATGCAACATATGCAATGCCCGTTACGTGCATGTGCCACCACATATGCAACGTACGTGATGTATGTGCATGCGCCACCTCATACATGACGTACACGATGTACGTGATGCATGTGCACATGCCATGATGAACACGACATATGCAATGCCCATACGTGCATGCGCTGTGACGTACACGACGTATGTGCACATGCCACGACGAACATGACATATGCAACGCCCATACGCATACGCGCCGCCACATACATGACGTACACGACATATGCACATGTGCCATGACAAACGCGACATACGCACCGCCGCATACATGACGTATTGCGTGCAGGTGCGGCATGCACCTGAGACCTGTCGACCCGTGGGAAAAAACCCATGGGTTGATGGGTTCGGGTTTCCCATGGGTCGGGTGTGGGTCACCCACATTTGACCTGTGGGTGACCCGTGCCATTCCCTACTCGGCATTCCTGGAGCCTGACATTCACATTCCTTATTCTATTCTTGATCATTGTGGACAATACTTCCACATGATTCTTCATACCTTATTGTTCTCCATTCCTTATGTCACCCTGTTCCACATCTCCCTTCTTAACCTATATAAGTAGCAAATGTATGTAGATAGTTTTTCACTCTAAATATCAACTTGGTTTACATCTTCTTGTCTTCCCTCCTCCTGTCTGAAGTCCCTTGCTCAGGCTGACACTCTCGGCACTCTCCTGGGTCTTTCTTCTGTCCAAATTAGTGGCATGCACCAAAAATTAGGGTGCAATGTACGAGTATGTTGAAGCCTAGCCACCCCAATCAGTCTACAGGACTTGGCCAATTCCCATCTGCACTATCTGCCAAGTGCACATACCAAGTATCGGGTAACTCAGCAGTGCTGACCGAACAATCAGCCTAGTTCCACATACAAGTGACCAAAACCACACATATGTCACTTGGTACTTCAGTCTTGGCTTGGCACATTCATCCTCCACATTCCCTATCCCTATCCCTCATCCACTCTTCACCACTCATTATCTACTAATCCTACCCTCTCCACTCCTTATTTCTGGGCCTGTTCTACCTGGGGACATTTTACCATTGTTTTATCTTTGGCCATGACCCTATTGTCTTATATTCGGTCACTCTCTATTATTCTATTTTGGCCACATTTCTATTATCTTATTTTCATTATTCTATTCTTGTCCACATGCCTTATTCTGGATCCCTGTAGACAATGCTTCCACATGATTCTTCATACCTTATTGTTCTCCATTCCTTATGTCACCCTGTTCCACATCTCACTTCTTAACCTATATAAGTAGTGAATGTATGTAGATAGTTCTGCACTCTGAATATCGACTTGGTTTACACTCTCTAGTCCTCCCTCTTTCCATCTGAAGTCCCTTACTTGGGCCGACACTCTTAGCACCCTCCCGGGTCCTTCTTTCCAAATTAGTGGCATGCATAGAACAGCAGGGCACAATGCATGAGTATGTTGAAGCCTAGCCACCTTGATCGATCTGCAGGACTTGGCTAACTCCTGTCTACACTATTGGCATTACTGATACCTAACATGCTATCAAATTCCATTATCACTCAAGCCCAAAGACTTCAGATATAAGTGTAATGGAAAAAAATGTGATTGCTTGCCTTGATGCTGTACCACTACTTCAAATTTGTCAGTGGGTACTTTTATCTTATTTACAGTGACTTATAAAACCGGTCTAATGTTTGGCACTTTTCACTTGCTCTGAATTTTATGAACCAAATAAAAATCTATAAAATCTAAGAATATTCTCACAGATACCCCTGCATCTCAGCTTTCAATTGGCCTACTCACATTTATGTAATGATTTTTATTGGTTCAGATATTGCAATTTTCTAACAGTGACTCATTAGACCAGTTTTGTTGCCTTCAAATGTGTAATTACAATCAGAGGTATAGTTAGGTTTGTATGGTCACATGCCTTGTGTCGGAGTTATAATTGGGTCATGTGATCACAAATAGTTTAACATTGAACAAATAGACCATAACAATCTTCTGCAATAATCCATGAAATCCCTCTCTCCTATTCAAGTTGGCTATATCCTTTCTCAGCTTGATGCTGGCCATTCCACCTCCCATATTCAACTCTTTACTGGTGTAGGCCATGCCACCATCTGCAGACTTTGCTCTAAGCACTGCCCTGACCTCTCAAAAGCTGTTGGAGGATGCCCATCCAATCTTTCTCCTACTAATATTTGACATGTTGTCTACCTTATCAGCTCTCAAAATGCTCAACATGTAGTACAAGTTACCAGGACCCTTTAGGATATTATTAATGCACCTCTCTCCACTCACACTGTGTGAAGGAAGCTGAAAGAAGCTGGATTAAAGGCTGTGGTGAAGAAGAGCCTATACTCTCCCAGAGACACAGGAAGGAGAGGTTAGATTTTGCTGTTGCTCATCAGCATTAGACTGTAGAGGACTGGAAGAGAGTTGTGTGGTAAGATGAGACAAAGGTCAATAGGCTAGGGTCAGATGGCAAGAAATGAGCTTGGAAGAAGGCAGGAGAGGGCTGAGTAATAGGCTGGTTGAGGGAACATTAAAATTTGGTGGAGGTTCTGTGATGGTTTGGGGCTGTATGACATGGGATGGGCTAGGATATGCTATCAATATTGATGGAGGGATGGATGGGGATCTCTATGTCCAAATTTTGGAGGAGGATATTAAGTCCAGTCTGGAGCACTATGGTAAAACTTCTGCTGACATTATTTTTCAACAGGATAATGATCCAAAGCATACCTGCAAAAAGGCCAAGAAATGGTTTGCAAACAACCATTTTGAGGTTCTTTCATGGCCAGCACAGTCTCCAAATCTTAATCCAATTGAGCATCTGTGGAGTCATCTGAAGAGGAAGCTTAGAGAGTACAATCAGCCACCTGGAGGGATGATAGAGCTTTGGGAGAGGATACAGGAAGTTTGGGACAAGATAGAGCCTTCAGTGTGTCAGTGATTGATTGAGAGTATTCCTAGGAGGGTTTTAGCTGTGCTGAAGGCAAAGGGGTGATATACCAAATATTAATTATAATGAGTTTTTATCATCTAGACAAGAACAACAAAACTGGTCCAATGAGTCCTCAGATTTTATAGATTTTTATTTGGTTCATAAGATTCAGAGAAAGTGAAAAGTGCCAAACATTAGACTGGTTTTGTGAGTCACTGTACATGTCTTTAGCTTATTTTGTTGCAGATTTGCAAATTGGTCAGCCAATTTATTTCTACCTATGCACATGGCTTGTCTGATGCTGATGCTATGTGGGCCAACCATAGATATCATGGTCATCATACCCTTCCCCCAGACATGGTGCAAAAGGCAAAATCTTCTCAAAAGAAGTAGTATAATATGTTAAATCCACATGTGTCAAGCCCATGATACCGAGTTTCCAGTTCACTCAGTAGTACTGACCGAATGACCCTTATTGTTAATCCCACACACCAGTGATAAGTCATTCCCCACTAATACATGGTCTCAGCTCAGTACATTTGGTTCATGATTTGGTTCACTTCTCCCATCCCATCCCTTCTATTCCTTATTATTCTTTTATTTCCCAATTTCCCCTCAGGACATTCATTATTCATTATCATTTGGTCACAGCCCTATTGTTTTATATTTGGCCACCCCCTATTGTTCTATTTTCCCCCACACTCCTACTCGTTTATTATCGGTCATATTTTATTGTTTATTATCATTTACAGCTTATTGTTCTATTCTAGATCACTGTGGACAATACTTCCACATGGTCTCCATACCTTATTCTTTCCTCCATGTCTTATGCCACCCCTATTCCACATTCCACCTCTTAATCTATATAAGTAGCGAATGCATGCACATAGTTCCTCAGTCTGAGTATCAACTAAGTTTACGCCTTCCTGCTCTCCTTCCCTCTGTCTAGAAGTCCTCAACTTGGGCTGATACTCTTGGCATCCTCCTGGGCATCTCTTCCACTCCAAATCAGTGGCACACACAGAAAGTAGGGTGAAATGCATGAGCACAATGAAGCCAAGCCACTACGACTGGCCTGCAAGACTTGGCCAGATTCCGCCCACACCTTTGGCATTACCGAGGCCTAACAGCATGTCAGGCACTTATCTAAATACTTCCAGAAGGGCTTCCAGAGGTTTTCAAGGGGTTTCTGTGAAGGGGGTTGAGGTTCCGAGGATGATGGGGTTCGAGGTTGTGGATTTACAGATGGGAGATGGAAAGATGGAAGACAGAAGATGGGAGATGGAAAGACGGGAAGCGCCAGAGACTTAGGGTTGGTCACAGTATAGGGTCAATACAACTAGTTGTTCAAGTGTTCCAAGTCAGAGAAATCCCTCAGTCTTTCTATAGAAAATTTATGCCATCGATATACCACCACAGTACCCAGGCACACAGCCATGAGGCGTTGCATCCATTGGGGCTTCACGATATTAGCTCCTCTATATAGCTAGACCCATATTCAGTCCGAATTTGCGTGAGTTTAGCCTTCTTATTCAAATATTCTTTCCCCTTTCCTGACCCTTTTTTTTTCGTAGATTTTTGCAACTTTTCCCTTTTCCCCGTTCTATAGATATTAATAAAGAACTAATGGCAGCATCCAAAGAATGTCTCCTTACCTTTGGGCGTACCCCCATTAGACTCATGATCTCCTTGCGCTTTTCCTATGTTGTCTAAGACATTTAGGACTTCAATACAGTCCGTTGTCGTGGGACTTGTAGGTGGTGGGGTTTCATTCTTGATTTTGTTTCAAAGTCTTGTTCTGGCCAACTTCTTCTCTTTGCTTCAAATAGTGCGATTGAGATATTTGTTGTAGATTACACGCTCCGCGTGCTCCTATTTTCCAATATAAGCCCTAGATTTCTCCGATTTGTTCAGGGGGACATCTTAGGAACTCACTCCCCGAGAGTCTGTAGTTCTGAGCATCCCACCGTCCACGGCCCCCGTTGTCACAAACTCCAAGAAAAACCTTTTCAGAAGTTCAAATTCCGCGAATCATTGGGCAATTTCATCAAACCCACTCCACAGATGAGCAACATGGTCAATTGGACAATCGTTAGTACTCTCGTTCAAGATTGCATCAACTTCGAGTTCCAAGAAAAAGATATATACATTCACATGTTTCTCTTACGTCCGTTCCACGGCACCAAAGCCAGGCTTCTGTCCGACCCCGCCTTCCGAGTCCCCGTCAGATCCGCCCCGTCCCGTCAAAGTCGCCTGCTCACTGCGCGAACATAGGGCTACCCAGGACACTGTGCGGCACCCCAAAACGCACTGGACATCTCGGAAGACTCGAGGCCAATGTGGGGACCGTCAAAGGGAGGTAAGTAGACATCCTTTTGACGCCGCCATCACCATTAACTCTTTACATAAGTAGAACGGCGAAAAGGCAAAATTCAAAAATCTACGACAAAAAAAATATTTGCTCAGGAAAGGGGGTAAAGAATCCCAGAATATGAAAGCTAAACTCACGGAATTTCGGACTGAATATATATTGAACCAGCCTATATATGGAGGAAGGACCTGATACATCTTGAAGTCCCCCAAATGGATGCGAACAACCTCAATGGCGATGCCTTTGGTACTAGCGTTGTATTGATGGCATAGATGTTCTACAGATGGATTGAGGGATTTCCTGGAGCGTTGATTGGGAGTGTGGAAGTGAAGTTCGCGGGTCATGACATCAGCGGGATCTATTTTGTTCTTGATGTAATCCTTGGAATTGCATGGATCGACCACAAGGTGGAATATAAGGTCTAAAGCGTTATAGTTATCAGATTAGATCGACCATACCTGTGTATAGCATCACGAATAGCCATCTACATTACAAACCAGAGGTAAAAGGTTGCGTGTACATGACTCCTGCAGTCTTGGAAGTTTGTCCCGTGACTTACAATCCCAAACAGAAAGCAAACAAAAATCACACCTTGAGATCTTCAGATTTCTCGCAAGAAAAAAATTTTTTTACACTCCCAAACTCTTCAAGATTAATTGAAAGGATGTATGAGCAGAACAAGAATTTTTAAAAAATCGACTTTTCCTCCACAATTAATGCATTCTTCTGTGCCAAGACTGGAGACCAAGACGCTGTCATTGCTGTCATTGTTTCTGCTGCTGCTGCTGCTGATATTTAAGAATCATCGCCGGGATTTTAGGAATTGGCGGCGGCGGCGGCGTCTTAAGATATTTGCTCTTCTGGGTAAGTGGTGGTGGCGCTTCACCTCGCGCACGGCGGGGTCGCGTCTTTAGTGGACGCGGAGTCATGTGTGTTGACTCATAGATGCCACATTTGTTGCACAACTAAAGAAACCAAGGTACATGTCAATAAAAGAACTCATGATAACGGCACTACATGCTTGCGAAATCGCCACTCACAATCTTCCCGGAATTCAACTTGGACTTGCGCCAGGCTGGTGCCTGCGAGTCATGACAATTAAAACAAAACCTTTTTAATACCGCCGACTCCTTAACTCCGACCTCGTCGGTATATGTGATTTGAGGGTCGTCAACTGTTCCCTGATCATCAGAGTCGGGCTCCCCACCAGGAGGCTTTCTTTTTAGAAACTTCTTGGGCGCCTCCGGAGGTCCGACTGGCGGCGTGGACTGTTCAGACTCGGGCGCATAGGAGGCATCTGCCGCTTCAACAGAGCTGCTAGCCGCGGGAGTCGGGTCAGGACTCGAACCGCGTGGTGCGGATTGTGGCTGGGGTGATTCCCGATTTGCTGCCCGGGGAGAACGGGGAATCTCTAGCGATGCGGTAGAAGGCCCGGGGGTGGGTGGCTGACTATAGGAAGGTGGCTGGCCAAGGGAAAATGGCTGGCCATGTGACCGAGGTTGGACACGTGACAGAGGCTGGCCATGCGAAAGAGGTCGGCCATATGAAGCTGGCTGAGGATGACGCGCAGATTGAGGTGGTGGATAAGAGGGGGGTGGCTGAGTATGACCGTACGGTTGTCGTATATGGACGTGTGGCGCTCCTCCAATTGGCACATAAATCATGGCACCGTACCACGGGCCACGATAGTGTGGATGAGGGTACGAGGGCACATGGCCACCATGATGGGGAGGGTGCTGCACATGCGGGATAACGTCAAGATTTGAATGTGCGGAGTGCGAGGTGGAGCATCGGTGTGACATGGCGTTCGATGGCGGTCGAGATGGAAGGGCCGTTGCGGGACCAGAACTCGCTGGTGTAATAGTAGAAGAGGGCCCCGAACTTATTGGCGGTTCCAAATTCGGTCGCTTAGCGTGATTGATACCACCTTTCTCGGACGACTTGCTACGGGGTGTCAGAGGAGTCGGCGACTCCGACACTGACGCATCAGTTGAGGGGTCTGTCCCCGTAGACGCCATTCCCGCATTACCTCCCTTCGCGCTGCGCGCCGGCAGACGTATGTATAGCTTTCCTTTCGACTCCGTGCTGGGAGTAAAGTCGGTTTCCTGATCCATCTCGTTGCCGGATTCCTTTTCTTCACCAGCCCATATGGGTTCATTAACAGGCTGGTTCCGATACCCCCTCGGTGTACGCCGAAAGGAGAAACCCTTGCTATATGCAGACGAGGGCTTTGTGGCCCCTTCCAAGGTGTAGACGGCCGCATTGGTGAACTCATCTGATTGATATATTTCGTCCAGCTCGTCTTCATTGCTAGAGCTGACCGGATAGGGAACTCCACCTTTTTGCCAATTCACTGCACGCAAAACAGGGCCGGGCGGTGAAGCAGGAACGGCAATATCGGACTTATGCAAGGAGGGGGAAGAGGCCCGACGGCGTGATTCTCCGCCTTGAGGTTGGTGTGCGTCACCGTCCGTGGAGGCAAAGGGAGTATCCTGGTCATCGTTTGCTTGTTCTGGAAATACAGACGAGATGTGGTCCACGTTTTGAGGTTTCTCTGTCGCGACTTCGACTTTTTGATGTAATGCATCATACAGGACAATGATTGATGGAGGGTAATGGGGCAATCAGAACATCTGAAGAAGAAATAACTGTTAAAACAATGTACCTTCTGGTACCGAATGGGATTGAGCAATACGCGACTCCGTCATCTCCATAGACACTGCTGACCGAACTGTCACGGTGGCAGGTGATGCTAAGAGACCGGAAGAAGTGAATGCTGCAGGAGGGCTTTTTGTTAAAACAGAAGTTGGTTCAGACATCTGAGATAGAGGCTGCAAGTCCGAGTGTAAATTCATTGCAAATTCATTATTCAAGGATTCGATATGGTACTATCAGATCGAGTATGAATAGGACTAAATTAAAGACTAACCTCAATGTGTTTTTCTGCACTCTGTTCTCCGCGTTGTCGTTTTCTAGGTGGTGACAGTGGTCCATCATCATCAGGCACAGAAACATCGCCGGACAGGGCGGATGCTTTGCGTTTGAGGATGTTCGAGATATCGTGCCCGGTCGCCATCAGTGGCACACCGATCTGGGTTGATTGCGCCCTATCTTTATTCGAGGCCTGATCCGGAGAATTGTGAATGGCATGGGCCTTAGACAGTAGCTGTTCCAGCATGTCGTCGCCACCAGCGTCACGCATAACCTCTATCAACCCCTGCACGGCAACTGATCTGTCCCTGCTATTCTCAATCAATCGTGAGCGTATAATCTCCTGGAGTTCGCGTGCTGAAAGGAAAGACAGGAGGTTTTGTAACGCAAGGAGGTGATTATGGAGACCCTGGACTGATGTAGTAGCGGAGATGTCCATTGGTGATGGTCCAGTTGATTCTTGAGTTTGAAAAAAGGCGGCAAAGGCCCTTACACTCTCGAATGAAAGAGAATATTGGTCGGAAGGCGTCGCGGAGGAAGAAGATGTCGGGACTGCGGTGGATGCGCCGTTGGGGGACCATGCTTCCAACAGGTGTTTAACCCTAGACCGAAGAAGTCTCGAAAAATCGGGCGGTGTAACCATGTCGAGAAAGACTCGGAAGGACTGCAGTGTGTCCAAGTTCGTGGTAGAGGATGCCATTATCTCACAGTCGGGGCCAGACGGTGGCATTGACGTGGGGAATACAGTTGAAGAAATGAATGGCGGAGATTTAATAAATTCCAAGTCCGTCCCGCCATCATCGTCGATAAGCATGCTGACCTGCCGCACTTGGCAACCTGTACCCCTCAAACTTTTCGATTTACCTGGCTCAAATTTCTTTTTCTAACATCCGAAAGACACAATCAGCCTTTTTCGGCACTGGGATCACAAGTCAAAACGACCCTTTCACTTCATCTGTCGCCCTCTGATCGTACATGCTCAGGGGTAATACTGATGTCTCAGAACAAGTCAGACAATGAAGTCCTCCATTGACACCATCTCTTTCCCATCTCTTTAGTTCCATGCGTCCCTTCTCAAGTCCACACCCACACCTCTATCATCGTCCCTACTTGATCATGTCCCATCATTGTTGTTTCGTTCAATCGTTCTTATTGTTCAACATGAGAACCTCCTATATCATGCCACCCATTGTTTATTCGAGATGAGATTCCATGCTGTCTCGGTCAAAGCACCATCGAATTCAAACCGGTTACGCGACGTGCGTGTTGATCCGATGTGATCGTGATATAATTTTTGTTTGGACAAACATCAGGTCCAATTTATCCGTTGTCAACCTGATCAACACATTTTCTTGCGAACAGCCGAGCCATTGTTTGAACGCCACTTTGCCGTCAAGTGACCAATCTATCCGTAGTCCCATGGGCACACGGATATCACTCGGGGTTTCTCCCTATCTCCGCTCTACAGCCTGGAGGGTGCAGTTTACAGCTGGACGTGGACTTCAAGTGGTGATTGTAAGAGGTTGTGATTCAGATCTGTAAAGCCGATGGGTCATTTACAAACCAAATGAATATTCATAGAGGACAAAATACACGTCTCAAATCTGAAGCTTTGATGCTACAAATTAGATCCAGGAACTTCTACAAGGTTCCAGCACCTTCCATGACCTTCTGTGCACAGACCACTAGTTTCTGGAAGACTTTCCCTATTAGGAAGGTGTAGAATTACATGCTTAGCTTACTAATCAGCCTGTAAATTAGTATAAAAAGGAGGCCTTCCTGCCCCCTTTGAAGCAATCAATTCATATCATCATCTTCATCACCCTTGTCAGCTTGACATTGTGACTCAGTACTCTTGGTCAGCTGTTGATAGTCCAGCTCCTAGGTTTACATAATAGTAATACTGTTGATTGTCCGGTATTAGTATTAGATTCAGCATAAGTAGTTGATTGTCCTGCTTAGTAAAACTGATTCTACAGAGTGAGATTGTTCTGTTGATTGTCCAGTTCAATTGCATCTCTACCTCTGAGGGTTTCTAATCAGTTTCTGATTAAAGACTCTTTTGTCTCTTGAGATTACTTCACTGTAATTTCTGTCTCGGCCTCACCCTCATTTTAGAGTGCATTGGCTGGGTAATCCATTTAGTCCACTTACTTCCTCTTTCCTCTAAGTGTATTCCCTTTCATTGGAATATCTCTGGACCCCTAAGTGTCCTGAACCTACAGACTTTGATAGTCTCATTCATTGCTGCTAACAAACGCATCACCTTCTTGTCATATTAGCTTGCTAGAGTTATTACACAGATTGTGACCAAGGTATAAATATTAAATTATTTCTGGAGTTGCACTGCAGCAGGGTTTGAAACTCTTCTTCGTCTCGCTTCACTTCACACAGTGCTTGACTGAAGTATTATATCTTTAACACTAAGGTCTTGTCCAGGTTCCAAAACACACACACTGGTGAGGGATGATATGGGTAAGGGTTGGTTGGTTGGTACTGCTGAGTAAATCAGAGCATGGTATTGTAGGCTTGATAGTCAAGGAGATGAATAAACAAAGTTCAACATGTGAAATTGATACAAATAAGGTCACATGAAATGATGATTCCTATGACCTACTCCTACCTTATACTGGTGTGTAACATTCAAAATCAGAGAAAATAATAGAGGGTCAAGGAACTGCCCCAATGAGTGATTATTTTGTTTGATTTATTGAGCAATTGTCACAACCACACATCGTGCTTTGACTTACTCGGCAGTACCGACCGACCAACCCTTACTCATATCATCCCATGGTGTATAGTTTTGGTTCGGTACACCCGGTTCATCACCTGGTTCATTATCCTTTTCCCTAACCCCTATTCTTTATCATCCCTACACTCTTTTTCTTTCCCACTCACTTGCTTACCCACAGGATGTTCACTATTCTCTGCCACTTACTCGCAGCCCTATTGTTTTATTCTTGGCCATTCCTTATTGTTCTATTTCTTTCCCACAATCTCACCGCTTATATTTCATTGTCTTACTCTCACATTATTCTATTCTAATCGCTGTGGACTATACCTCCACATGGTCTTCATACCTTATTCTTTTTTCCATGTCTTATGCCACCCTTATTCCACATTCCACCTCTCAGCCTATATAAGTAGTGGATGCATGTACATAGTTCCTCAGTCTGAGTATCAACTAGGTTTACGCCTCCCTACTCTCCTCCTTCTGTTCAGAAGTCCATACTTGGGCCAACACCCTCAGTATCTGCCTGAGTATCTGTTCCCGTTACAAGTTAGTGGCACGCACAGGAGGCAGGGTGCAATGCATGAGTACATTGAAGCCAAGCCACCCCAACTGGCCTGCAGGACTTGGCCGGTTCCGACAGCACCATTGGCAGTACCGAGGCCTGACAGCAATGTGTTTTGATTGGACTGACATGATTTCTTAAGTTGGTAAATAGCCACCATGTTCTAGTATATCATGTGAAATTTTCAGAACTTTTGCTAATGTCATTGCTTCACAAAATATCAATCTTTCTAAAATGCACAAACATTGAGGCAGTTTTTTGACCCACTGTGACGATGTTACAGCTCTTTTGCCATAGCTCACCAGTATTAAGTTGATCTACAATATAAGACTATGTACATACAGCCATGTGCGTTGGGACACAGAGGTGACTGAAGAGACTCGGTCTCTTCACACCACTTGTATGTGATCAGAATCCTTCTTTTGATCCTTCTTTTGACTGAGAAGTGGGCTCATAAGTAGCAAAGATGGCGTCTGTGGACCAGTGTGGGTGCTTGTATCCATCACATCTGGAGCTGTGCTAGGCTTCGACACGGGAAGATCTCTAGCGAAGGTTCGCAGCCCTCTTCCAACAGGTAGAAGCGCACATCATTCCAGCCCTCCGAATGATGTGCAATTCTACCTATTGGAAGAGAGTTTGGGAACATGCCAGCAATCACCATTGGGTTCGGTCAGATCATCCATTAACCACCTAGCAATCCCCCTGACCTTGAACACATTTCCGAGCCCCACAATTCGTTTGAGATGAAACTTCTTGACTACCAAAAGGCCCAACTTCATTATATCACCGTGATTGATGCCATACAGTGAGAGTGTGGATCGTTGGACAGTGAGTGAAACAATTTGCGGATACGCCAGATTGAGTCGTGAAAATGAGTGGAATCGAGGAATCAGGTGTAAATTCAAGTTTTTGAGTCTCTTTGGAGGTTTGATATACACGAATAAGAAAGAACACGATGGCATATCAGACGCAGACGACGGAGGTTCAACAGCTCAACCATCTGGCCCTGGACATTTATATTGAGTTCCTGCGACATGAACCACCTTGAAAAAAAAAGTCTTCGAGTTTTGTGAAGGTGTGCAAAAGGGTTATCAGGATTGTTCTACGGCTTTTCCAGATATAAAGGCTTGTGTGCCTGATGTACCACGATAAGGTTCTTCATGGAATAACATGCGTCGTAATAACAAGTGATCGTAAAGATTCTGTCTTTGCAATGTTGTGAGGGTCGAATCGGAAATTTCCTTCCCAAAGCTCTGTTGGCTTATCGTAATTGACCACCCCTCTAAATGAGAAGAACGACCAAAGTGAAAAATTTGCTGTATTGCAGATATACAGTCAAAGAATATGAGAGAGGGGGTAGTCCACCGATTTATCACATGTAAGAGGCTTCCCCAAGCGATCCAGTTTTGGATTACGTCGATGGATTGAGTCTATGAGACTTTGATGGGATCACTCTGGGACCTATCCTGGATTAATTTCACCTTCTCCATTAAGGCAGAATATTCCTTAGAGACGAAGAGGTGTGACGAGAGTCTGGAAATTATAGTGGCACACCTCCATTAGACACGGACGAGGCTCATATTTTGGATATCATCCGGAGATGATTCCAATAGGAATTCGAAGATCATCGCGAGCAACTCGTTGCTACGCTTACTAACTGATGAGAGCGTTTCTCGACATAGAATGATCTTGTGGTTTGGGTGCTGTAGAGTGTTTTCCATTGTCCATCAAACGAATCAAGGACCTTTTCATCCGGAGTTGGATTTCAAAGACGTACCCCGAGTTCCTGCTTGTTAGAACCGAAGCAGAGAGTCGAGGAGTAGGATTTTGGATGTTATGCTAAGGAATTGAGTGACGTATAGTCGAAGTGTTCGTTCATATAACAGAAAAAGCGATAAGAACTTCAGCTAACTCGAGTGATGCGGAGTGAAAATCAATCAAACTCCGCGCGGATTGACCCAAGGGAATAACAACAAGGCTTCATATTTGAGACGTGTATTTTGTCCCTATGAACATCCGTTTGGTTTGTGAATGACTGATCGGCTTGAAAGATCTGAATCACAACCTCTTACAATCACCACTTGAAGTCCGCGTCCAGCTGTAAACTGCACCCTCCAGGCTGTAGAGCGGAGATAGGGAGAAACCCCGAGTGATATCCGTGTGCCCATGGGACTACGGATAGATTGGTCACTTGACGGCAAAGTGGCGTTCAAACAATGGCTCGGCTGTTCGCAGGAAAATGTGTTGATCGGGTTGACAACGGATAAATTGGACCTGATGTTTGTCCAAACAAAAATTATATCACGATCACATCGGATCAACACGCGCGTCGCGTAACCGGTTTGAATTCGATGGTGCTTTGACCGAGACAGCATGGAATCTCATCTCGAAAAAGCAATGGGTGGCATGATATAGGAGGTTCTCATGTTGAACAATAAGAAAGATTGAATAAAACGACAATGATGGGACATGATCAAGTAGGGACCATTGTGGATGATAGAGGTGTGGTTGTGGACTTGAGAAGGGATGCAAGGAACTAAAGAGATGGGAATGAGATAGTGTCAATGGAGGAGTTCATTGTCTGACTTTGACCTCGTTCTGAGACATCAGTATTACCCCTGAGCATGTACGATCAGAGGCCGACAGATGGAGCGAAAGGGTCGTTTTGACTTATGATCCCAGTGCCGAAAAAGGCTCGTTATGTCTTTCGGATGTTAGAAAAAGAAATTTGAGCCAGGTAAACCGAAAAGTTTGAGGGGTACAGGTTGCCAAGTGCGGCAGGTCAGCATGCTTATCGACGATGATGGCGGGACGGACTTGGAATTTATTAAATCTCCGCCATTCATTTCTTCAACTGTATTCCCCACGTCAATGACACTGTCTGGCCCCGACTGTGCGATAATGGCATCCTCTGCCAAGAACTTGGACACACTGCAGTCCTTCCGAGTCTTTCTCGACATGGTTACACCGCCCGATTTTTCGAGACTTCTTCGGTCTAGGGTTAAACACCTGTTGGAAGCATGGTCCCCCAACGGCGCATCCACCGCCGTCCCTATATCTTCTTCCTCCGCGACGCCTTCCGACCAATATTCTCCTTCATTCGAGAGTGTAAGGGCCTTTGCCGCCTTTTTTCAAACTCAAGAATCAACTGGACCATCACCAATGGACATCTCCACTACTACATCAGTTCAGGGTCTCCATAATCACCTTCTTACATTACAAATCCTCCTGTCTTTTCTCTCAGCACGCGAACTGAAGGACATTGTACGCTCACGGTTGATTGAGAATAGCAGGGACAGATCAGTTGCCGTGCAGGGGTTGATGGAGATTATGCGTGACGCTGGTGGCGACGACATGCTGGAACAGCTATTGTCTAAGGCCCATGCCATTCAAAATTCTCCGGATCAGGCCTCGAATAGAGATAGTGCGCAATCCAACCAGATCGGTGTGCCACTGATGGCGACGGGGCACGATACCCCGAACATCCTCAAACGCAAAGCATCCGCCCTTTCCGGCGATGTTTCTGTGCCTGATGATGATGGAGCACTGTCGCCAGCTAGAAAACGACAACGTGGGGAACAGAGTGCAGAAAAACAGATCGAGGTTAGTCTTTAATTTACTCTTATTCATACTCGATCTGATAGTACCATATCGAATCCTTGAATAACAAATTTGCAATGAATTTACACTCGGACTTGCCGCCTCCATCTCAGATGTCCGATCAAACTTCTGTTTTAACAAAAACCCCTCCTCCGGCATTCAATTCTTCCGGTCTCTTGGAATCACCTGCCACCGTGACAGTTCGGTCAGCAGTGTCTATGGAGATGACGGAGTCGCGTATTGTTCAATCACATTCGGTACCAGAAGGTAATTTTTTTTACCAGTTATTTCTTCTTCAGATGTTCTGATTGCCCCATTACCCTCCATCAATCATTGTCTTGTATGATGCATTACATCAAAAAGTCGAGATGAGCCATTCCTCTACATCGGAATTTAACGGCCCCTTGGAGTCACAAATTAACTCCGATTGCGGACCTCAAACCTCTGAGGTTAAGTTGCCTGCCGAAATGAGTGGCATCACCTTTGAATGCGAATCCCCAAATTTTGCGAATGTCCCACAAATTAGCGATGAGGAGGATGAGGGTTTGGTCGTCACACTCATCGAAGAGGACACAGCAGAGGCACATCCGACAGTTTCAACTCTTTCTTCGAGTACCTCAAGGTCCGAAGGACAACCATCGACAACTGCGGTTCCATCTGATGATAGTTTGAAGGGTTCTTCTCCTCCTCGTTTGTCTCTGGACGAATGGAACCGGAAGCGTTTTCGGGCGGCACTTGGGCTACCTCCCAAAGAGCCTGAGGTGATCGTGGCGGATAACGGGAACGACGTCGCCCAAGTCATGTCTGCATTAGTGGCGACAGACATGGATCAAGAAACCGAGTTTACTCCTAGGACGGAGTCGCAACGGAAACTTTACATACGTCTTCCGGCGCGCAGCGCGAAAGGAGGAATTGCCTCTGCGGGGACAGACCCCTCAACTGATGCCTCAGTGTCGGCGTCGCCGACTCCTCCGACCCCCCGTGGCAAGTCGTCCGAGAAAGGTGGTATCAATCACGCTAAGCGACCGAATTTGGAATCCCCAATAAGTTTGGGGCCCTCTTCCACTATTACACCTGCGAGTTCTGGTCCCGCAACGGCCCTTCCATCTCGACCGCCATCGAACCCCATGTCACACCGATGCTCCACCTCGGACTCGACACTTTCAAATCTTGTCGTTGTCCCGCATGTGCAGCACCCTCCCCATGATGGTGCCCATGTGCCCTCGTACCCTCGTCCACACCATCGTGTTCCGTGGTACTGTGCCATGATCTATGTGCCAATTGAACGTGCGGCGTCTGCGCGTCATCCTCAGCCAGCCTTATATGGCCAGCCTTTGTCACATGGCCAGCCATTTTCCCTTGGCCAGCCACCTTCCTATAGTCAGCCACCCACCCCCGGGCCTTCTACCGCATCGCTAGAGATTCCCCGTTCTCCCCGGGCAGCAAATCGGGAATCACCCCAGCCACAATCCGCACCACGCGGTTCGAGTCCTGACCCGACTCCCGCGGCCAGCAGCTCTGTTGAAGCGGCAGATGCCTCCTATGCGCCCGAGCCTGAACAGTCCACGCCGCCCGTCGGACCTCCGGAGGCGCCCAAGAAGTATCTAAAAAGGAAGCCTCCTGGTGGGGAGCCCGACTCTGATGATGAGGAAACAGTTGACGACC
>QLPI01009533.1:0-37062 GCA_003314275.1 Chroogomphus rutilus
AGATGCAAACCCTGCATTAACACCAATGGAAAACAAAGAATTCCTAAGTCAATCACCATCTGTGTCAAGCCCCTGATCCCAAGCTCTGGTTCACTCGGAAGTACCGACCGAACAACCCTTGCCTTTGAGTCCCACACACCAGTGACAAGGCATCCCTTGCCAGTACATGTTCTCGGTCCGGTACATTTGGCTCATCGTTTGGTTCACTTTCCTCATCCTATCCCCTCTATCCTTTGTCATTCTGTTATTCCCTGTCCTTCCCCTTGCCTGCTTACCCTCAGGACATTCACTCTTTGTTGTCACTCGGCAGTGGCCCTATTGTTTTATGTTCGGCCACTCTCATTGTTCTATTCTCACTCACTCTTTTGTCCTCGGCTATACTTTATTGTTCTATTGTTGTCCACATTCCTTATTCTATTCCTGATCATTGTGGACAATACCTCCACATGATTCTTCATACCTTATTGTTCTCCATTCCTTGTGCCACTCTGTTCCACATCTCACTTATTAGCCTATATAAGTAGCCAATGTATGTAGATGGTTCTTTGTTCTGGAAATCAACTAGGTTTACGCCTTCTTGTCCTCCCTTCTCCGGTCCCAAGTCCTTTACCTGGGCCGACATTCTCGGCACTCTCCCAGGTATCCCTCTGTCCCAAATCGGTGGCACGCATGGGAAGTAGGGCGCAACGCACGAGCACGTTGAAGCCATGCCACTACTTCTAGCCTGTAGGACTTGGCCTTCACCCATCCGACCCCTTCGGCTTTCCCGAGGCCTGTCAGTATGTACGGTGCTTGACAATCTGATGCACAAGTACTCAAAGACATACCTTATCAGCGAGCAATTGGCTCACTAATGTATGCTGCAACAAGCACGCGCCCCGACATTGCCTTTGCCGTATCCATACTATCCCAATTTATGCGTAATCCGGCACATGCTCACTGGGAAGCTGCAAAACATGTTATTCGTTATCTCAAAGGAACAAGGAACTTGAAACTTACCTTGGGAACAACAAATGACAACCTTGAAGCCTTTGTAGACGCAGACTGGGCGTCACAACCACACCAACATTCGATGTCAGGATACGTAGTCCTCTTGCATGGATCCCCAGTTGCATGGAGCGCTCGAGCCCAATCCCTGATCGCATTATCGACAGCCGAAGCCGAATATATTGCTCTAACCTCTGCAGCAAGAGAAATCCTATATCTAAAGTCACTGATCGAAGAATTGTATGGACCGATCAACTCACCTATTCCAATTCACTGCGACAATCAAGGTGCAATTGCATTAGCGTCCAACAACAAGTTTCATGCACGCACCAAGCACATAGATATACGATATCACTTTGTGCGGCGCCTTGTTCAAAATAACGTCTTCGATCTTCAGTACATTCCAACGGACGAAAACACAGCGGATGTGTTTACAAAACCATTGCCTCGACCGCGTTTGGAAAAATTGCGACTGAAGATGTCAGTGCGTTGCGCTCGAGGGGGAGTGTTGAACGAGCATGACAAAGCTGAGTAACGAGCGCAGCACTCCCGGTTATGGATATAACCGTATTCCTAAGCAACAAGATATTGCTTTCTAAAGCACGCAGAACCGGATCATCGTTTCTCCTTAGAATAGTATAAAAGCATGGACATTTACATCGGAACATCTCAGTCCCATTATAAGACTGAGATGTAAGTGCATATAGTTTAATCTAAAGACAATAGTTACTAACTTCATAGTTAGCTTATTCTTTAGGTACTTCTTATACAAATATTTGAGTCCCATTATAAGACTGAGATCTTATTCTTTAGCATCTATACTAATCATAACACAAGAACTGTTTCACTCGTCAGATTTGTCTACTGACCAAATGCAATGGATTCCATGTCGCACTCCTACAAAAGAATGCTTCTGACCGTCCGGTCCTTGAAGCGACATCATCTAGTGCAAATGAAGGAGGGGTCATTACACCGGTTTGCATTACGTAAGGCACGCGCCAAAATTCACATCCGTTCGCACGGGCAAAAAGAGAACTGCAATTACTCAGTCAAATTGTAGCCATTCTGTCTGAAAATAAAAATATAACTCCTTCAACCCAATGTGCAGGGCATGGCAATGTAAAATCCATGTAAAATTGCCTTACAGTATAGTAGACTTCCTTGATACAGATTTCAGTCAAGCGCAATTTTAGCTCAAAATTTTGTAGATTAAATTTAAAAAAAATTATATAACAGTTAAGAAGTGTCTTGAGAACATCTTTGCTCTATATTATGGGGGCAAAAAAGCTGTTGTTGCAGCAGAGTAAATTTTTTTGTGCAACAGGTCAAAATGTCACATGTAGGGGTCCTTGATACAAGCGTGACACCTAATTCTCTGTGCGTGGAATTTGCGGCCCGGTGTGATTAGTCATCCATTTCTTTGTATTATTAGCATGTCGCATGTCACACTTTGGTAGCCCCAATATCTTTGTGGTCAGATTATGTAAGGTCAATTTAGGTCAAATCCCACTCGGAGTTTTTGTAATTAGCAATAGGAGATGCATAGCTTCCCTAATGTGAACACTCTATGACAAAATCTCTCAGAAAAGTTGAGCAATCACTGATTTAAGATTGTATGTTATCAAAATTGAGAAATTTCAGATGAAAATAAATTCCTCCTGAATGCAATTCTTCACCCTCCCTTGTATGGGTTGGCTTAAATGTTGCTTATATATAGTAGATTCTTTGTGCAAAACCCTGTATTACTGGAATGAGAATTGACCTTGGAAAATTATTTTGTATCAAGGAGGTATCCTGTATCAAGGAGGTCTACTATACTGTAATAAAAAAAAAATGTTTTTCAGGCAGTTGGCCCTGATCAACCCCAGCTGCAGAACAGCTGTAGCAACACCAAATCAAATCAGACTTGTTAGATATTTTACAGCAATACAATATACATGTAGATAGAGGGGACCAACCACTTTTAGTATATCAAAGTCCATTGTAATATTTTATATAGTGTACTACAGCTGAGACAAGTAATTTCTGCTTAATTATTGTTCTAGAGCCCTACAAGACACAGTCATTCGGAAAATGTGATATTAAATCAACTATACTTTATTCCTATGTAGTTAACACCTCAATCATCTATCTTTCCTGGATCCACACAAAAGAATTTGTCAAACATGAAAAAAGTGGCATGCACCACCCCTACACACTACCCAGTACAATCATAATGTCCGACTATCAATACAAACGAGCTCTAACACAAGCGTCGCTATACATGTCTTATTTTCAATATGTACTCTGATTCGAGAGTCGAATATACATGATCAGTCGTATTAATCAGTATAACTTAGCCCTGCATACTGTCCGTGTGTCGCCATACCATTCTACTTAAAATTTAACAGGCTCAATGTTCCGATATTCGTTGGTAATGTAATGGCTCAGTGAAGACGTCAATATAAGATGTCAAAGGTCAACTAACCTCTGCGTATACCATGATGGCACGGTCTGAACTCAATTTACCCATCTAGTAGAGCATCATGTAATAGCACTCATCTCTGAGTATGAGGGTACGCACCTTCGCCACAGTCTTGATCGATTTCTTGAACCAACCTTTGCAGTCAGCGAAATTCTGATCTACTATCTTTGTTCGCAACCACGTCTATTTGCGCAATACTCTTCACCCTGTTAACATCAACGAGTACAGAAGTACTCACAAGAATCGAAATCATCCTAGTGTCCAGATGAGATCACAACTCGGTATATCATGGATACTGAATGGACGAACCTTATCAGGCTACACCCCACTGAATATCCTCCTCATCAACTAGAATGCGCTGAAGCTCGACAATGGCAAGAGTCGGATGAGTATTATTAAGGTGGATAGCAGCGTAATCAGGGAGTTCTGTATAGTGGTTATGGTGGCTGGCACGCCCGCGGTCATGGGAGATGCCAAGGGGTCGTTGCCGTTGTGGTGTTTGTTGTCACCACAATCCCGCCCCTCGGCCTCTTGCTCCTCCGGGGAGGTCGGTCGAAAGCCCACAGGTGCTATAGACTCGAAGAGCGTCCCGTGAATGCGAAGATGACGTCGCGCGTTGGAGCGCACCGCGAAGGTCTTGGAGCATGCCGGGATAGGGCACTATTGAGCTACTGCTTCGCAATCTGCGTATGGCCACGGGGGGGCTGGCAGTCGAGGTCCTTTGTATCGTCTTGATCTCGCGCTTCGAGAATGGATATTTCATTCGACACCTGAGGTACCCTCGGTCCAAGATAGGTTTCGTGTCATCATACTGGGAACGATCAGAGAGGAGTCCAGCCGTGTGACTCCTACCGCCATAAAGCATTTGACATTTGTTCTGAATGCCATAGAGTTCTCTGCATTCAAGTCTTCTCTATTGGGAGATGGGTGCACACCTGATTACCATGTCAAGTTTGACTTTGTAAAGGTCACAACAAAGTCGGTGCGCCAGTCCATTTGTTCATAAAGCTCGATGAACAGCCCATGCATTGGTTGTTGAGATGTTATGGGGAATATATGGAGGTATGAACTACAGAGGAACAAACTATAGTTGATTTAATATCACATTTTCCCAATGACTGTGTCTTGTAGGGCTCTAGAACAATAATTAAGCAGAAATTACTTGTCTCAGCTGTAGTACACTATATAAAATATTACAATGGACTTTGATATACTAAAAGTGGTTGGTCCCCTCTATCTACATGTATATTGTATTGCTGTAAAATATCTAACAAGTCTGATTTGATTTGGTGTTGCTACAGCTGTTCTGCAGCTGGGGTTGATCAGGGCCAACTGCCTGAAAAACATTTTTTATTTAAGGCAATTTTACATGGATTTTACATTGCCATGCCCTGCACATTGGGTTGAAGGTGTTGTATTTTTATTTTCAGACAGAATGGCTACAATTTGACTGAGTAATTGCAGTTCTCTTTTTGCCCGCGCGAACGGATGTGAATTTTGGCGCACGCCTTACGTAATGCAAACCGGTGTATTGCCGACGACTAGAACAAGGGAACAATAAGGTCGGAATAACAACCTCACACGTGACTCGATTCAGCAGGTATCGCGGTGTTGTTCAAAGTAAAACAATTGATGTGTCTCACACTTATATAAGTAGTTCACTTTTATATATTTTACGCTCAGTCGTTTGACCCCTGCGTCCAACACTCAGGTGAGATGTCAATCTTTATTTCTGGTGTGTTCGGTCCTGAAGACTGGTCGTCATTCGGAACTCAATCTTCAACAAATTCCTTGGACCTACTTGTGGCTCCCATCCGAGAACATTTGCAAGACGCCTGGACTGAAGATGCAGATTTCTTCACGAAATTCTTTCCAGTCGACAGCTACATTCGTGCAACATTCAACGCGTCTCGCAAAGGTCTATACAATCGGAAAAGATGGACGGGAATTCCTTCAAATCCTCCCATACCCTCGAGATTATATACTCCCTTGAATAATCTAATCAACAGCCTACTCGATAGATTTGGTTTGCTGGATGACCATCAGGGAAACCGCCGACTGTCACTGAACACTTCAAAAGGCATCGAGCCAAGACCACGCTTCCGTATTCGTCCTTCTCTCCTCATCGCCGGTTCCGGAAAATATTTCTTGGCTTTTGATGAATCTTGTCCAGATAAGCATTATGAATCAGCCATATCTCCCATAGCGATCGAACTCGAATCCCAGGATGCAACATTCACTCGAGATTGCTTGGCTGAGTGTGTACAAGAGCTACTTAGCCACCAGAGCAATCGCCGATTCGTTTTTGGAGTCGTCATGTCGCAGCAGGCGCTCATAGTTCACATGTTTGACCACTCAGGTGTCACGTCGTCTCCGTCGCTCGACTACCATTCAAACCCCGAACAGTTTTGCGCAATCATTGCTGGACTGGCTTCCCATGATATACAGCGTCTGGGATTTGATACAAGTTGGTTCAGAAATGGGTCTGACTGGATACTACGGACGAGAGAGCCATTCGGTAGATCGAAGTTTCGGGAGGTCAGATATACTCTGCTCGATACGCTTTACTACATGTCCAACATTATTGGCAGCGGCACTGTTTGTTTTGTAGCAGAAGACAAAGAAAAGCAGCAATACGTCATCAAGGATTCTTGGGTCGCCGTGGATGAACTAGAAGGAAAAGAATCAGAGGCTTCTTTTCTTCTTCGTGCGCAAAACAGTGGTGTATCGAAAGGTATCCCACTGTTACGGCACTCAGAGGACGTCCGTGTAAAAGGAGATGCGGCCCGCTCACGACCGGACACGATCCTTAATAATCGCCGTGCAAGGTCGACTGATAACTATAAAATTGAACGGATTCACACACGACTCGTTTTGGCTCCTTGGGGAAAGCCCTTAGAAGAGTTCTCCAACAGGAGAGAGCTTTTGTTTGCATATCACGATGCTTTGCAAGGTGTGTCCCGTCATAGATGTATGTATTCACTTAATCATCATTCGCTTAGCACATCATAACATGTACTCAATTGCTGGAATCCTTCATCGGGATATCAATCCAGACAATATTATCATTCATCCCGATGGCGTGGAAGGCAATCGCGGGATCCTTATTAGCTACAGTCATGCTATCCGAATCTTGGACGACTCCCCGTATTCTACTAAGAAGAAGATTGTACGTGAGAGATTAAATTAAGAACGTTTTCACTAAGCCTAAATGAATACTACAACAGGGCACACACCTATTTATGTCACGCAATGCCCTGAAAGGCGACGAACCCAACACATACCTGGATGACCTAGAATCATTCTATTATGTTATGGTGTATCTCGTGTTCATACACACGCGACCTGGATCCTACAGCGAAACGCTCCCACCTCCACTTGGCGATTGGGATGCTCCAGACGCTTTCACGGTCAAATTTGGTTTTCTTTTTTCTACATTCGAGTATAACACGGATCCGCGGTTGGGAAAACCCTTCAATAAATTGGCAGCAGGATTGCATTCCGTGTTCAGAGACATGCTCATCCAGGCCTTCATTTCACGGGAAAAGGGAGAGCCGCCTCCTGTTGTCAGGCACGAAGAAATTTACGAAAAGATGGCTGCTCATGTTCGTGAGGCCATTGACGATGTTGATCGGGAAACCCAAGATGGTATCATGACTCCTCCTTGTAATTTGAATCACGACGCCAATGATGAGAATGGTTGGTCATCACCATCGACATCATCGGAAGACATGGAGATGCCACGCAAGAAGATTATGAGGACTGTTGCAGCGAATCGCGCCAGGCGAAAAACAGCAAGCCGTCAAGTAACTGACACGGTACGTGTCCATCAAGTCCTTCTTGGAATCTTACATTCTTATACCAATGCTGTTATGACCCCTAGGCACATGCTCAGCATCGACACAGAATTAAAGGAAAGGCGAAATAATGATAGTAATATTGACATGTACCTACTGCTCATGTACCCACTGATCGTCAAACTTAGTCCATTTGGATGATCTTGACGACGGAGTCCTCTTCCCTTTATTGAGTCGTCCTTCATCTACATGTCTAACGTAGGAAGGACGTTGACATTAATGGCTGCTCGTGGAGGTATACGCCCTACCGAGCATGTCTGAATTCTCACGATGGACAGAGCCGCCGATGGTGGGGACATTGTGCGTAGATAGTTGAGAGTCTGCTAGGTCCCTGGGTTACCAACCATCTCGTATATCTCCAGAGCGTCGATAGCGTCATTGAGATGGCCCAGAAATTCGTCATACACCTCCTCGCCCTCAGCATACTTGTGAGAGTCGAAACTAATAGCTTGACTAGTACGTACGTGGAAGAATCGATGTAAGCAACTCAGGAGCTCAGACACAGGAGGTTGGAAGGAACCATCGATGTCCAAAGTAAGAGTAGGTTCCGCCATCATAGTTATTTTGCGCTCCCACCCTCCTTGTATATTGAACCATGAGGACACAGATGGAGGGACAGTTTTCGGTTTAAGTGCGCCGGTTGCGGGATAACAAACGAACAAGTAGCAAAGAACATAGAAGAAGGATTCCAGGTCGTCCAAGTAGGAATGGATGTACCCACATCCGTGGTTGGCTGCCTTGGCTGCTGCACGTGAATGGAATCCTTGACATCCCTACAGGGTTGCAAACATTAATCACGTCACATTGAAGCAGAATCTTTCTGAATGACATACCTCCGGACATGGTCTTAATATCGGCAAGTCAGTTTCCACTGCATATTCAAAATCTAGCAGAACACCCCTGTCTCCTTCCTTCGCATCTGATTGGATCAGAATTCGGAAGGGAGTGATGTTTCCGTGCAACACCTCAAGGCTGTACAATCTGCGATGACCTAGTATAAATTCAATTACCGATCTGGTCACAGGAATATAAAGGCCAAACGCACCTAAGACCGCATCACGGACCGCTACCAGCAACTCCATCGCGCTGCTGAAATGATCCAAGAGCTTGGCACCTGGAGTTGCGCGGAATACGGCCCGTGTGTGTATGAGATTGTCGGCTGGTGACGTGCTGAGGCCTGGCGGACGATTTGTGGACACGGAGTCCAGTATCTTGTTCAACCAGATATTATGGGTAAACCAGAGTGGAGCAATTCCCTTCCCCTCGGGAAGTTTACTCTCTAGACTACTGCCCTGACTGGTTCCATGCGATAATAAACGATGTATCTTGTCGTAGATTTTCCGTTCACGCTCGCAGCCGCCGATAACCCAACTGTCCTTGATTATGCACCAATTCTCCTGGTCCTCTCTGCTAGGGTCTTGATCTGGCTTGTGGTGTTTGACAAGCCAGTATATGGTTCCGCTTCCCCGTATGTTCGTGGCGTGATATAGGGTTCTCATAACAACATATGTGGCAGCGGGAATGGACAGGGAGGTTTCCTGGCGAGGATAATTTCTGGTCGCTCTGGGAGGTGGGGTTGTGGAAATCCATGTCGATCCGCCTTGATACCGAATGCTAGTGTCCAATCCGAGGCCATCTTCATCAAAGAGAAAGCGATGCACTAATGCACATAGCTTCTGGGGATCACTCTGGTAGTCGACGGGGTCCCCTCGAACGGCACCACCTCGATCAAAAGTGCACCATACTATGTGCAAGTTATCGAAGTAGAACGTGTGCAAAAAGCGTCGATTCTCTTGAGCTGCAAACACCTGTTCGGCGTATGTACCAAGCTGTCCAAAAGTAGTCGATTTGTTCATCCTGTGATTCCGCTTTGCATCTCCTATGGCAAGGCAAGAAGACCAGTGAATTCTCTTTCCGGGGCGCATGGGAAACAGGGGGCCAGTGCCTTGAACAAAAACATCCGGACGGAGGGAGTGGTTAGGATGCCGGTCGTCTGGTATGCTGGTATTGCAAGTGTTAAGAACATTGTGGATTTGCTTAGATGACCCAGACCGCTCCATCCAGAGTGCCGCCAATGTGTTAAAGAGCTTAAAGAAATCGGCAATCAACTTGCTCTCTCGGACGTAAATCGGTTGAATGTCTTTCCAGCGTTGTCCATTGTGAATTGCGGTGCGTGCGATGCGTGCGATGCTTGCGATGAGGGTGGAAGATTTTTTGTCTGATTGCTGTAAGATGGCCTTCTCCATAAGCAAAGGGTATTCGATGCATGTTGGACTCATTTGCGTTATGATTTCTGTACGTCTAGCGTCAGCTTTAATAACTGTCATAGGTCCCCTGCATGCATCACTAAGAACGGTGAGAGTCGAGCGTGTGTATGACGATGTGACCGTCCGGGTTAGACGGTGAGTGACTTTTTTGGAGATTGCAACCCTCGCTAAACGTTTTCGAGGTTTTCGAAATTGGATTAATGATTGAGAAGACGAGCGCATGGACTGCGTAGCATGTATGAGTTCAGCGATGACCTCTTAATCATCAGTAAACTCACTTCGATGTTAAGAAATTGCAAAGGTGCAACGTAGATGCAAGGGGGTTAGTCCTAGATACAGATGCAGAGGTGCGGTACCAGTCTTCTTATATGAGGGAGTCAGAGACAGCATCGTCTGATCCACCAATCGCCATCCTCGATAACTTGAGACTGTGTTCTTACGCATTGCGTTCTTGTGGAGGTGTTCAGGGCGAAGCCTAAAACGGCTATATGAGAGGAGCACCGCGCTTTGGCCGAAGGGTGACAGGAAGTTGGACCAGACAAGTAATTCAAAGTCAGACGACCTTGGCGTAGTGCCACGAGCAAGCGAGGCTTTGAAGAAGTCCACATTTTCTTGTTAAAGCCTAATTGAGCTATTCCACTGACTTCAAGTTGAGATTAGGGGTGACTACCCATGGAAAAAAATATTTTCCCAAATCGGAAATTTCTCGATCTTCATACAACATTCGTTGCTGTGGGGTACATGGAACAAGGTTCAAAAGGCGGCATTTTAATTATATATATTCACTGTAAGCAGGTCAGATCCGCCGTTCAGAACAGACGTTAAGGTCAAACCATTCTTGCATGCCACCCAGTTGCTTGATGTCCACGGCTTGCACACGTCAGTCGGGTCGTTGTATATATGAAATTAACAAAGATGAGGATCTCTTAACTTGAACGAAACAGGAGACTCACGTAGTAGAGACCCATAACAGAACGCTCATATAGGTAGAAACACACTGACTTTACGTGGATTCGAATAATCATTCTACAGGGGTGAGATTGAATTGCTGGACAATTAATTCAGACGCCCGTGGTGCTCATGCCGAGACAGAGAAAGAAAGGAAACGTATGACCGGAACGCGTAGATAATCATCTCACATAGGGTGTACCCAAAAGGGGAAAATCAGATCAAAAAGAGGGGAAAAAAAGAATTTTAGATTCAGATGACCTTCGGGTAGTGGGACGAGCGAAGCGGCGCTTTGAAGTCCACGCATTCTTTTCAAAGCCTTATTGAGCTGTTCCACTGACTTTAAGTTGAGATTAGCGGACATTACATGTGGGAAAATTTATTTCGCAATTCGTAAATCTGTCAATCTTCTGGTCTCATATAACATGCGTGCCGTGGCGCACATGAGACAAGATCGGTTCAAAACTTACACAAAAGCAGTGCTGTAATTATACATATTCAAAGTAAGCAGCCTATATCCGCCGTTTAAAACAGACGTTGAGGTCCACCACCATTCTCGTATGCCACTCAGTTGCTTGATGTCCACGGCTCGCACGCCGGGTCAATGTACATTCATATGAATTTAAACAAAGAGTGTATATTAATTTGAGCCAAACAGTATACGCACGGTCGATATTTGAGACCCAGAACACCAAGCTCATATAGGAACAGGTACACTGCGACTTCATGTGGAGTCGTATGATCATTCCACAGGGGTGAGATCAGATAGCAAAGAGGTGCTCACATGCTCCGAGAAGGTTACAAGCTAAGAGTTTGGCCAAATGAATTGTTGCCCAGAAATGTTCAAATATAACTTACCAGGTAAAACGAAGCCATACTTAGAGGCGCTATGCCTCACGACGAAGGGCATGGGGAACGCTTGAAGATTTTTTTTTTTGACAGCTCCATGAGTTAGTATATTGTACACGACCACTATTTTGTTGAAATGAGAGAAAAAACACATATATATGATTAAAAACAATTAAATCTGACAAAAGACTTGAAACCCCCAACCAGACGAAATGAGTTTTCATACAAGAAAGATGGATCAATTTAATATATTCTCAAATCTCCAACAACAAATACCAGATGTGTTGTAAAAATAGAGTACACTTGACACAACATCAGAGTAACTGCCTATTGGTCTTTGTTGTTCTCCCAATTAGTCACATTCTGTGCCTGAACTAAAGACTATAAGTAGTTTGCATGTATTATCTGCACTTTTCAGCTCTTCTGCTGAACCTACAGTTGTCGCAGGTATATGTCAAGCTTCAGGAATGCCGAAGATACGGGCAGGCAGCAGCCAAGTCCTGCAGGCCGGGAGTAGTGGCTTTGGCTTCAACATACTCGTGTGTTGCACCCTACTTGCCATGCGTGCCACTGATTTGGGACAGAGAAGATACCCAGGGGTGCCAAAGGTGTCGGCCCGAGTAGAGGACTTTACAGAGGGAGGAAAAGGTAAAGGGCCTAAGCCTAGTCGATACCCAGAATGAGGAAGTATGTACATGCATGTCCTACTTATATAGGTTAAGAAGCCACATGTGGAATAAGGAATGTGGACAATAAGGTATGCAGAGCATGTGGGGGTATTGTCCACAACAAGTATAATTAGAATGAAGGAATGCAGACAGGGATATGACAACAAAAATAGAATAATAGGAACATAGCTGGGGACAGAACAATAGGGAGTGCCAGACCATAAAACAACGGTGTTGTAGCCGTGGATAAAACAAGGACAGGATGTCCCGAGGTGAGACGGGTCGAGGAACGAGGAGTGGAATGGGGTAGGATTATTGGGTTGGTGAATAGGATAAGGTGGATAAGGAATGGGGATGAGGAATGGGAATGAGGGATGTGGACGGTGGATGTGCCGAGCTGAGAATGGCATATTAAGTATGTGGCTTGGTCACAGACTGGTTACTTAGTCGGCACTGCCGAACTACCAGGCCTCGGTACATGTACTTGACAGTATAGTAGTCAATATACTAGCTCTTCTGCTGAACTTACAGTTGTTGCAGTCTTACTCTGCTAATAGAGTTGACTTCACAATAAGATGCTCTACAGACATGGTATATTTTCAGCCCCTAGCATATTGGCTGTACTGTAGTACAACCCTGAGAAGGAACTAACACTCACAAGTCCACCAAAAATGCTGCTCTGAGCATCCCAAAACTCAGCAATCCCACGATGAGACCTGGTTAGTCAATTAAGGATAATAAGGTAAAGCAAAGATAGTTTACCATCTTGAACAATGAAGAATTGACATGTGCTAGTGACACTGTGTATCCCACATTTGGAAGAACCACTTCTGTGAGGATGTGAAAGGCAACAAATTCCCACAGTGATGTGCTCTTCCAACTGGGCCAAAAGGCCACTATGCCAGGTTATCTGGCATTAGTATGTGGGCACTATTTAAATAGCAACTTGTTACATGTATTCACCAACCATTGCAATGGTATGTAACAGAGGAGGGATTCCAATATTCGTCCAGTATCATATTACAAATTAGTCAATGAGTAATTTCATGGTATAAGTGATATTTGACCTACTCCAAAATGAAACTAGACACACATGTGCAGCTGACACTGTAGTACATCCTTTTGGATATACCAGCTTATACCTCCTGTGGCCAATAGAAATGGGGCCATTTGGCATACCATTCCTACTATGTGTTATTGGACGAATAAATGCAGATAGCAAATGAACACATACATCAAATAGTTGCATTCCATTGTGTGTTTGTGAATTTCTAAGGATAAGAGACAATAATGAGGAAAGTTCAATTACATCTCTCTCAAACTCCCATCTTATGATTAAGAGTGAGCTAAATAGAGTGGGCAGGGTGGTCAGGATGAGATGGCACCTTGAACTCTGCCTTGTATTCTACTCTACTCCTATCATTGCATGCTGGTCCAGACTTCATTTCAAGAAAAATATATGGTGCATGACTTTCTGGAAAATAGACTTCATTTTCTATCATGTGTGACTGGTTATAGATTGGATGGATTCTTCTCCTGAGTGAGAAATGTGCTAGAGGAGGTACTCAGAGATAGTTTTCAAATAATGGTTCTTCCTGAACATATGGATTACAATAGTTGTAGCATTCTGTGTGAATGATGTAGGGGCAACTCTTCATTGGTACTGATCTCAGCACCTGCTGGGAAGGCTAACAGCGAGGCACCACCCTGCCCTGCTACCTACCCAGGGCCTTGTAAGGGCAACCCTAGTAGTGCCTGCAGAATGTGTTAGTTTATATAATGTAGTGGACATTTTGGTTGTATAGGCACCTTCATATAGGGAATGGCATGGGTCACCCATGGGTCAAATGTGGGTGACCTGTACCCAACCCATGGGAAACCCAAACCCATCAACCCATGAGGTTTTTCCCATGGGTGGATGGGTGTTGGGTGCATGAATGCAGCACATGCATGTATGGTGTGTTTGTGTCATATATGTGCACATGCGGCACATGCATGTATGGCGCATTTGTATCGTACATGTACATATGTGGCACATGCATGTTGTATGTGTGCACATATGGCATGTGCATGTTGTATGTTTGCACATGTATGTATGGTACATGCATGTCATATGTGTATGCATGCAGCATGTGCCTGTTGTACATGTGTGCATGAGTGTCATACATGCATGTGTGAGTGTCATACACATAGTGATTGGCGCGGGTATTGGAAACCCGTGCGGGTAGCGGGTACGGGTAGCGCGGGTAAGGGTCAGGGTCAGGATTTCCAACCCGGCCCAAACCCGTACCCACAGGCGGGTACGCTTATATAAGCAAGGTTCAGCGCTAACCTCACTTATATAAGTGAGGTTAGCGCTGAACCTCGCTTATATAAGCGCATTTAGCGCTGAATTTCGATGTCCAAACGATGTAGCCAGCACGGGTTGTCACTGGGAATCATGAAAACTCAATTCCGCAACCTGACCACGGTTTCATGCGGGCTCTAGAAACCCAACTCACTGAAAATAGGGCTCTTCTAGCCCCAGGTTGCCAGTTCATACTCCAGGTGTTGCTGGAACTCTGCCGAACATGCGAGGTTTTCCCTGTCGGTGACTGGAGCACCTCGGAGAACCTTGGGCCGAAACCTATAGGTTTCAAAAGGTCAACGTTGTCCTGCCAGTGGCCCTGCATTTACGACAGCTACTGGATGGTCAGGATGACTGCCAGCAGTGGAGGCCTGGTCTGGGTAAACTTGCAAGGGTTTCCTGCCACTGTGTTTGGGGTGCTGATTGCAGCTTTTATTGCACCCATCTTCATTTCATCATGCTATGCACAACATGAGTACATGGGTAGTCACCAGAGTGCACCCGCACCTGTGTACCAGTAAGAGATGTCTGGTTGTCAATCCTGTCAAGACCCCTACTGAAAACACATACGGCGCATATGGCGCGTACGACGCGTATGACGCGTATGGTGCATACCTCACTGATTCTGCCGGCCTCAGTCCTCTTGGCCCCAATCCTGCTGGCCCCAATCCTGTTGCCCCCCGCCCCGTGTTCCGCTCACCACCTCGTTTGTCCACACACCTCGTGGGTTGCTTTACAGTCAGCTTTTTTTTTCCTTTGTTCGCTCGGTTTGTCCGTTGTTTTCTGCTCGCTTGCATTATTCACTTGCATTGATTAGTATGTATCTCATGGGCAAGTACTTCTTGACACTATATACCCCCACAATTGAATTGAACCGAACCGCAGATATATAAATCCCGTCCCTCTGACCTCACTTCTTCGCTCACCCCCTGGCATGTCATGTCATGCCATCACATGACTTGCCGCGATGTCTGGTGTCTGGATACTGGTGCCTCTCGTCCCTTCAGGCAGTGCACTCACAGACGGTGCAGGGCCGGAGTTGATTGGTGTTCTTAGAGGGATTCTTCCAGAATTGGTGGAATGCTGAGCACACACTCTATATGCCATCTGTAGATACACCCCAATACCATTCTGACTTTTTGGCTTTGGGTTGAGCACTTTTTTGTGCGCTGTTTCAGGTAATGTCCTGAGGTTGAAGGCAGTTGTAGCATTGTCTGCAGCTCTGTCCTGAACCCGCAGGTAAGAACAATACCCGTTGTGGGTCACGGGTAACAGCAATACCCGTTAAACCCGTGGGTACCCATACCCGTACCTGCAATAACCCGCTACCCGTTGCTAAGGGTACGGGTATTCTCGGGTACGGGTACGGGTAGGCACAAAATACCCAGGGGTTACCCGTGCCAATCACTACATACACACACATGTGACACCACAGGTTGGGCCAGGTTGTGAGTGCTCTCAACTTGACCTGCACCTGCACCCAAGGACACCTGACCCAGTGACCTGTGCAGGTTGGCCTAACCCATGCCATTCCCTACCTTCATATCTATAAGGCTTGTCTTGGCAACCACATCCTCCATCTGTGTTAGTGTCTCTGTCTGTGTCTGTCTGTGTTTCTCTTGCTTTTTTCTTATTGTCACTTTACCCTACTGCACTCAACAGGTTATGGGCCCCAGACTAGCCTAAACACCAATAGAAACTCCAATATTTTTGCATATTAGTCTATATTCTTACCACCATCTATTTGTCACCAAAACAGCATCTCTATATCTTACCTACACCATGTCATCCTTCAATAACCATGTTAACATGCTCTCTAAGGTGCCATCCCCTAAGGAAGGAAACTCTCATGTTTGGAAGATGTTAGGATATCAAAATGACATAGTCATAATCCAAATGTAATATCTCCCAAGGGTGAAGCAATGGCAAGGTTCTAAATAGGGTTTGGATTCAACTTATGTGTTTCAGCCACCAGACTGCACTGGACCCTAATTTCATATAGACTGAAAGTAATAGTGAGAGCGGAAATTAAGATGGAAGTGAATGGAGGAAGCTGAGTTGAAATCTTAGTTGATTTTCTGACTGAAGAGCAGTGATAGTAAAGCTGTCGATCTCAACCATGTTACAAATTTGACTCTAACAGCACTCAACCCATATCATTTTCACTGTCACCACATTATATAGCCAACCCTCAGTACTACAATCTTCAGACTCCCAGAATATCATCATATCTTCTTCAGAGCTCATTCCTATGCAATTAGGGCGTAGCATGGATTTGGCCAACCTGCACGGGTCACCAGGTCGGGTGCCCTTGGGTGCAGGTGTGGGTCAAGCTGAGAGCACCCGTGACCCGGCCCAACCTGGCGCGTCAACCATGTACGCATACATGCACATGCATATGACACCCAACCAGGCACTCGCTCCTGTTGTACATGTGTGCATACAACACGCACGTGCATACGACACACACACATACCACACGCACACGCCACACGCACATACCACACGCATGCGCCGCACGCGCATACGACACACATATGGCACACACATATGACACGCATGCACCGACACCAACGAGCCATATGTGCACACGTACAACGTGTTCATGTCGGCACATGCACATACAGCACATTCATGCGTGCACATACAATGCGTCCATGTTGGCACATACACATATGGCGCATTCATCTTGGCACATGCATGTACTGCACATTCGTGTTGGCACATGCACATACAGCGCGTTCGTGTTGGCGTGAATGCGACATACGACACGAATGCACCGCAGGCATGCAGGTGTGCTGTGCACCTGACACCCATCGACCTGTGGGAAAAAACCCATGGGTTGATGGGTTCGGGTTTCCCATGGGTCGGGTGCAGGTCACCCACATTTGATCCATGGGTGACCTGTGCCATTCCCTATATGCAATGCTACAACACTCAGGATTCACACATTCAGGCAGAACCACTATCACATCATTATCTTTGTGTACCCCCTCCAGCACATTTCTCACTCAGGAGAAGATCCCATCCAATCTCTACTCAGTCATATGTGAGAGGAGATGCAGTCTATTTTCTAGAAAGTGGAGAATCATATATACAGTATATCCGAGGTATTTGACTGACATTTGGTGGAAGGAGCATTTGCCTTCTTGAGTGTATAGGTTGTGTTTACGTAATCATTGTAGAACTTCAGGAATGTGTTCGATATGTGAGGATTTGTCATTGGAATAGATGAGGATGTTATCCAAATAGACAATGCTGCAATTGTCTAATAGGTTGCCAAAAATGTTGTTCATGAAGCATTGAAATGCTGCAGGGGCATTAGATAAACTGAACGGCATGACAAGCCACTCAAAGGATCAATAATGAGTGTTATGGCTCGTGCTCCCCAAATAAACCCATCTTAATCCTGTGGCCATCCACACCTTTTATGGGAGTTTTCCAACCATAATATCTGGAACAGGCCCCTTGACTGCATTACCATGATCCCGTCATGACAACCCAAGTTTCCACAATCCTGACTCCCCATGATTCCACACCCAAGGTTCCACTCTTGCAGTAAGTGTCTCAAAGAATCACCATGTACCTAACTCACTTGTTCTCCTCTTTCTATTGACCCCTTGTATTTCCCTCTCCCCTTGTCTTTAGACTGGATAGTAGATAATACAAGGAGTAGCTACATGTATATAACTGTTTGTGAACCATAAATGAGGTAACCCGAGAACCGTGACAAAACTTTGGTGTAAATAAAGCCTAATCAAGTTCTCTGACAAGATGATGGCAAGTAAATGCCTGTCTGGGTTGATGTCCAAAAAGAATTGTTTGGAGGGGGCCTTGGCAGGTGCCTTTTCAATTACGTGTAGGAATAATAGTCTGTGTATGTGAACTATTATTCTACCCTTGCCTAGGATTATTTCCACGGATGTCTATAAATCTGATTGAGTTCTTTTACTATGTTTTTGCATACCTTTATGTTTTAACCGAGAACCCTTTATTAAGCACTGACCTTCAGATCAATGTACTCAAGAGAGGGAGGCACTGACCTTCGGATCAACATACCTATGGAAAAGTGGCACTGGCCTTCCAACCAATGTACTGGAGTGGGTGGCACTGACATTCAGATCAATGTACCTAAGGGTGCTTGATGCACAAGATAATCTGATGGACTATGGGTGATAGTAAGATAGATTGTTAAGTTACTTTTATGCTGCAGAACTAGTCTCTATATATACTAATTCTAAGCTGATTATGTAACTCCCCAATAAGGCAAGACCTTCCTGAAATTAGTGGAAGGGTGTGGAAAGGAATGGAAGGTCCTAGAAGCCTGTGGCAGTTACAAGTCACCCTGTAGTCACAATTGAGTCACCCTGTAGTTACTAATGAGTCATATTCCCACAACTGGTAGTCTCGTGACTGGTCAAGTCATGAAATATTAATAGTAAGTGAGCCGAGCTTCTGGGCTGACCTAATGTGTAATAACTATTACCTAAGCCCAGGAGTTTGTTGTGCAATTTAGTCTTGAGAGCTTGAGCCAGCAGTTTGGCACCATTTTCCGTGTATAAATGTTTGGCACCTGGCTGTGGGTCCTTGTGGGTCCAAATAGAAATAAGTGAAAAATATAAATGTTTTTGGAGTATTTCCTTGGGCTTGAAGAGCTTGATAGTTTAAGAGTTAATTACCTTGAGTAATTCACTCTTAAATGGCCAGCTAAATTTTATTATATTTTTTGGTAGTCAATTTTTAGTGATTGGCACGGGTATTGGAAACCCATGCGGGTAGCGGGTACGGGTAGCGTGGGTAAGGATCAGGGTCAGGATTTCCAACCTGGCCCAAACCCATACCTGCAGGCAGGTTTTCGCAGGTATGCTTATATAAGTGAGGTTCAGTGCTAACCTCACTTATATAAGCCAATTTAGCGCCGAATTTCAATTATATAAGTGAAGTTAGCACTGAACCTCGCTTATATAAGTGAGGTTAGCACCCAACCTTGCTTATATAAGTGTACCCATGAAAACCCATACCCATAACACACGGGTATAGGTACAGGGCCAATCACTATCAATTTTAAGACTGATTTGTTGGATAATTTTCTGAGTGAGAGAGGTTTGGGATCCATTACACTGATCCTGGCTTAATAACCCTCCATATCTATTGGAGAATTCCCCATTCCCCAACAATAACCCCCAGTCGACTGGAATATTTGCCAGTATGATTATCGACTTAATTTGCATCCTAAGTTTCTAACTTAGTCTCTCGTGCATTTCCGACTTTCTGAAATTAGGGACAGACAATCAAGGAGGGTGCAACACATAAGTTGAAGCCAAGTCCCTCTGACTTCGAACACCTGAATGACTGTTGTACAACTTCAACACCGCAACCGACCCCTGCCTAAGTCTCTGGTGCTTCCTCATCCACTTTCCGCCTCTTCCATCCTTGTCCTTGACCTTCAACCTTCAACTCCCTACATCCTTGGAATCTTGACCTACCCTACAGAACCCTTCGGAAACCTATAAAACCCTTCCAGAAGTATTATATTAAGTGCCTGACAGTGCCTGACATGCAGATTTAACAACGAGTCCTAAAGGCTGTCTTTCATTCGTCCCCTTTGGCAATTCAAACAAGGTGGTAAGCATGTCGGATATTGATTTTGGTATATATATGAGCCTTCTTGGGAGCGTCTAAGAGGTCAGAGATAAGGGGAAGTGGATAACGGTCATTCTTCATAATTCTGTTTAGACCATGAAAGTCTACGCAGAGTCGCAGGGAGCTGTCATTTTTTTGTCGTATGAATAGTACTGGCATGCCATGTGATGAACATGAGGGTTGAATGAAGCCCATGTTGAGGGTTCATAGGTGAAGTCTCAAAGGGATTGGAGTTCGGATACTGAGAGTGAATAGATGGAACCAAGAGGTGGTCAAGTGCTGTCCTCGAGGTTGATTTTGAGGTCGTAAAGTATATGGGGTGCTAGTGTATTACCATGCTGTTTACTAAAGACATCAGCGAAGTCATGATAGAATTCTAGAACATGCTGTTTAATGCTATCCAAGTTGTCAGAAGAGTCGACCATAGTAGAGCCTCAAGTGTATTTGTCAATATCTGCAAGGTTGAGTTGAATGGCTTGTGAATCTTCTAGTTTACAGGTGTGTACGAAGGCTGCATTAACTAGGGCTATGTGAGGTGCTTCTAACTTTGGAGATGGTGATGGATTGCTTTGAAGTGGAGTGCTAGACTGTGAAGTAGCATGTGAGGCCTGAGGGGTTGGCACAGTGGTCAGTTCTGTAGTCTTGAAGGTTATACTGCCCAATACCCAGTCAATTGATGGATTGTAGTGGGTGAGCCAGTTGAAGCCAAGTACTGAGGAGCAACTGCCATTCAATGATGTTACATAGAAAGTAATGTTCTGATGTTAGCCAGTGGGAAATTGGATGAGGATTGTAGTGGTCTGAGTAATAGTAGAATTAGTAGAGCTGTCAAATAGTTTCAACAGAATAGGAGAAACTGAGTTAGTAGGCAAAGAATATTTTTGCACAATTTGTGATTTGATAAAACAGTCTGATGAATCACAGTCAAGAAGCATAACTAGAGGAACCTCAGGAATACTAGAGCAAGTCAAGTTAATGATTAAATAATTTTTCGGTATTTCAGAAGTAGAAGATATACGAGAAATAGGAGAAAGGGCATTCAAGAAGAGCATGTGAGTGAGGCTAATGCAATCCTCAGCTCATGCATTTCTGAGGTTGCTGCTTACTTTTCAACTCTGTTGCCTTGGTGTCTTCAGCTTTGGTGTCGGTTGTACTTGCCTTTGTCGCACGTACTTTTGTCGATTTGTTATCATTGTTAGAAGAAGTCGAAGAAGAAGTCAATGGTTTGGAATTAAATTTGGGGCAGTCTTTGACCATGTGACCTTTTGAAGCACACAAGAGATACTGACAGAATTAAGAGCCGGAAATGTGGAGTGAAAACAAAGAAAATTCTGCAATTTAAGCAGAAGACAAAGGAAAATAAAGATTTTAAATTTCTGGGGCAATGGAAGATGATAAACTTGGTTACATTTTGTTTTTACAACATATACACTATATATGATACACATAGGAGGTACAGAAACTCAGAGAGACAAGATTACATGAGAAAATGATGCACATATGACATCATGAAGGAAATATTTTTACACAAGGAATTGGAAGAGAAAAATACATCGAAACACAATAGAAAACGTACATATGAACTATGTGCCGCAAAAGCGAACACTTTTGTTAAGAAGAATATTGTGCCACGCTCAAGCCGGTCCAACGACCGTACGCTGGTGAACGGGCGCTTCGCTTCGTCCTAATCGGGATAGAGGCGGTTATTTTATCTTGAGATACTCGGAATAGATTGGGATTCGAGTGGGAGGTTGATGAAATGATGGGATAAATGTCTTGTAAAATAGAAGTCGGTAGGAGAAAAGATGATGGATCGCGAACGATTTTGACATAAGCGCTGGCCGCGATACACGATGACCTATAACTGATTTTCTCGCTTGTGCGAGTGTTTGTTAATACAATATACTAATAGATAAAGTACTACAGTATCTAATAACCAGTATTAGATATTGTAATACTCTATCTTCGTCTGTATATCCGTTGGTACGCGTGACTGCACGTGATGTCACGCAGGGCCGCCGGTGGGGGAAAACAGTAATAGAAGTCGAAATAGTAATCAGAAAAATATGGAAAAATACTAGAATAATAGTGGAGATGCATCTTGAATATCGTATCGAAGCAAATAGCCGTATAGGCTCGACGTCGTTAAAATCAGCACGAAATACTGGAATTGTATGCATATTGCGCATATATGCATACTCTGTGACACGGATCCGTCGGATAATATTGCAGAAAAATCATGGTAATACACCATGACTATAGCTTGAATATATTCATTCGTAAACTTGTCATAAGGGTCGTAAGTTTCGTGAAAATCGTTAAAAATGTATATTTTTCTGCTCAATGATTCACAACAGATACAGTCCTGCATCAATTCACCTTTGACATTCTTCCACTGCTTCACAGTCCAGCACCCCACTTCCAAGCAATCTGTCTCCATCTCCAAAGTTGGAGGCACCGCAGATAGCCCTAGTTAATGCAGAAGTGTTTGTTCGTGCCTGAAAACTAGAAGGTTCGCAAGCCTTTCAACTCAACCTCGTGGATCTTGACAAATATGCTCGAGGCTCCACTACAGTTGATTCCTCTGACAACCTGGATAGCATTAAACAGCATGTTCCAGAATTCTATCATGACTTTGCTGATGTCTTTAGTAAACAGTGCGGTAATACACTAGCACCTCATAGACCTTACGACCTCAAGATCAACCTCGAGGATGGCACTTCACCCCCTCTTGGTCCCATTTATTCCCTCTCAGTATTTGAACTCCAATCACTACGAGACTTCATCAACAAACACCTCAATATGGGCTTCATTCGACCCTCACATTCATCACACGGCACCCCAGTACTGTTCGTATGCAAGAAGGACAGCTCCCTGCGACTCTGCGTAGACTTTTGCAGTCTAAACAGAATTACGAAGAAGGACCATTATCCACTTCCCCTTATTTACGACCTCTTAGACACCCCAAAGAAAGCTCATATATACACTAAAATCGACCTCAGACACGCCTATCACCTCATTCGAATTGCAGAAGGGGACGAATGGAAGATAGCCTTTAGGACACGTTATGGATCCTTTGAGTGGCTTGTCATGCCTTTCGGACTTTCTAACACCCCTGCTGCATTTCAGCACTTCATGAATGACATTTTTGGTGATCTATTAGACAATTGCACCATAGTCTATTTAGATGACATCCTCATCTATTCCAACGATGAATCCTCGCATATCAAACACGTTCGCAAAGTTCTTCGACGATTACACAAACACAACCTGTATGCTCGAGAAGACAAATGTTCCTTCCACCAAACGTCCATCGAATACCTCGGATATATCCTGTCACCCAAAGGTCTTACGATGGCAGAAGACAAAGTCAAATGCATCACTCAATGGCCCGAACTGTGTAAAGTCAAAGACATCCAATCATTCCCTGGATTTGCAAACTTCTATCGAAGATTCATTTTCAATTATTCCTCCATCACGACTCCTCTTACTCGACTCACTCGCAAAGGTCTGGCTTGGAACTGGAGTCAGGAGTGTAGAGATGTGTTTAATAAGCTGAAACTGGCATTCACATCTGCCCCCATCTTAACTCATTGGACTCCTGATTTGCCCTTAATTGTGGAGACAGATGCGTCAGATTATGCTTTAGCAGCTATACTCTCTCAACACTCCCCAGACGGCGAGCTTCATCCTGTTGCTTTTCATTCCCAAACTTTCACCTCTCCAGAACTCAATTACAACGTTCACGATAAAGAACTGCTCGCAATTTTCGAAGCTTTTCAAAAATGGCGTCATGTTAAATCCGCGTGTCGGTGCTTAGCTAGAGACTTCTGGAAGGGTCTTCGGAGGGTTCCAAATGATTTCCGAGAGGGGGTTCGTATTCCGGGGATGGAGGGACTAAGGGTCGCGGACTCGGGATCGGGATCGGAACGGGGGCGGAAGTTGGGAACACCGGGGGTCTTGGGACTGTTCACGGTATAGGGTGGTACGAGTGGTTCGAGGTCGCAGGGACTTGGCTTCAACTTATGTGTTGCGCCCTCCTCGATCATCTGTCCCTAATTTCGGAGAGTCGGAAAGTTTACCAGAACTTAATCGGAAACTACGACGCAGAATTAAGTTGATATTTGTACTGGCGAATAGTCCAGTCGACTGGTGGGTTATATACATGTATCTAGTCTTGTACTATCTTTTACCGAGTAAAGACAAGGGGGGGAAGAGAGTACAAGGGGCAATATAAAATGAAGAACAAAGGAGTGAGGTACGCGGTGATCCTGTGCGTCGTCTATCAAAGGAGCGAAACCTTGACTTCAGAATCTTTGGAGGTTCGGAAACACGGAACCTTGGAGTGGTGCATCGGGAATCCGGAAATCGGTTATTCAGGCTTTGAGCGATCGGAAAGGTCCCGGAAATGGTGCGGGTGGTTGTGGGGTTTAATGTGGGTTTATTTGGTGGCATGGGCCATAACAGTATCCCTCCACTAGGACCGAGCCCTCGAGGTCCTAAGCTTAATCTTTGCCGTGAATTGAGCGGAGAAGAGTGTGGGACTTTTTTAGGTGGATTTGGGACGTAATAGGTGTTTTTTCCGAAAGCGCCCATCCGATGCATATATAAAGAGGCTTTTCTCCTTTCCTGAGTTCCTTTCCTGCCCCTACCCATGTCCGGATTTGAACAGGACATCGAAGCGGAGGTTTCGGAGCAGGTGCGCACCTACAAGGCCAAGTGTGCGAAGGAGATTCGCTTGATGAGGGCGGAGGGGGCGTGGAAGTTGGAAGCTGTTCGGGATATCGGAAAGGATCTAAGGGGCAAAGTCCGAAGGCCAGGGGAGAAACCAAAGGGGGCGGATCAGAGGGGAAGGGGGGAGGGGAAGGAACGAGCCTTGGAGCACAATGCTCGGGCTCTAGAGTCCGCTCTTTTGGCCAGTCAGGTGGACGAGGATCCAGAGGGTCTGCCCTCCTGGGGGGGTTTTGCTTGGCCATCGGGATCTGAAGATGGCGGTGTTCCGCATCAGGACTCCGAGTCCGGGGAGTCTTCGGACGGCAGTGATCCCTCAGACACCTATTTTTCCTACTTGTCCTCTGGGGGCAATCCAGGGGGTGAGGAGGACGATTATTTCACGCCCTCAGTCAGGGTGAGTAGGACCCCCGAAAATCAGGGACGAGGTTCGCCGGGCTCAAATGAGCTCGAATGGTGAAAAGTTCGGACATGGAATTTGGGGGCCAGGGAAAAAGGTTCGGACCCAGACAGACCTATCCCAAAGGCGCCAAATTTGTTTGGACAGACAGAAAAAAAAATAGAAAAATCTGCCTGGGCCTCTCTCTACCTGGTTTCTACATATAGTTCCATGTAAAGACAATACAGTACAAGTTGGACAACTAGAGGGGAGAGTGTGCAAGAGTCACACATACCTCACACCTTTTTTTCCTCTCTTTGTGGTACTTTTCAGGTCCTTTATCGCTGATCCCAATGCGGGCAAACAATTGGATAACTGTTGAAAAGTGGCCCAGTCCTTGTTGTCCACCAAGATTGTCTGCAAATTGGCAAACTTTACCTCCTCCTGGAGCCTACAAAGGAAATGAGTTGATGGCATGTGAATATATGTCTCAGCCCTAATGTTAGCCTTATCACAATGGATGGAGTGGAAGTGGTTTGGTGAGTTTGTCCGCTCAAAAGTCTGTGCCACTACATAGGACAAAGCACTGATTGCAGATGTGGAGGCCTGCCATGCATGTCGACTCCCGCTACCGGCCTCCTTTGAATAAAATGTACAAACTGGTTGATTGTAAGCCACTGCTATGAGTGGAGATAAGTAACAATAAAGATACCTCTCCCAACATATATTGACCCATTCCAATATACAAATGACCAACTTCCTGCTTTCAACGGGACACGGGGTGGGGTTGCTGGACTTCTGCCATCACCAACCAAGCCATCAGTGAGATATTGCAAAACATTTATATTGCCCTTATTGAAGAGTTCTGCTCGCGCAACCTGAGCCTGTGTGTTTTTGTGAGATAGCAGGTCCCCCATCTGGTGAATGCAATTTACATACCTATTGTAACGGTGCCAGGGCACCAGTCCCCGACTCCCTCTGTTCACTTTTTCAAGTGCTTGCTACCAGGATGGAAAAGCACAGAAACATTGGCAGAGCTCATAGAAGTTCGGACACCAACCAGACATAGGTGTGGACAGGTGGGAAAATTGTTCGGACTAGGACAGACCTATGTGAAAATCTGGCCCAAAATTTGTTCGGACGATCGGCGAACCTCGTCCCTGATTTTCGGGGGTCCTGGGTGAGTACCATTGCTCGGGACGCGGAGAGGACGCATCGGAGATGTCTTGAGAAGGACGCTCGAATTTTGGGGGCGCAAAAGTCCTTCGAAAATCAGGTTGCTCGGGATGCGTGGGTGGCCGGGAAGGAGGTGGGTCTTGGACCCTTTGAATCCACTCGGTGGTCGTTGATTGAGCATCGGCTGACCTTTACCAGATCGCCGGTCCGGGGGTTCCTCCCATGCTGAGGTCGGAACCTTGTGATAGGTGTCGCAAGCATGGTGATCTATGTACGTGGACTACGTCGGCCAAAACTTGCATTCCCTGTCAGAAGAGCCGGGTGAAGTGCGTGGTCGGTGGTGTATCGGTCGTTAAGGGGTCAACCACGAGAAAGAGGAGGCGGGAGGAGACAGAGGTCCCTGAGGTGTCCTCCTCGAAAAAATTGAAGGTCGAGGTACTGGTCCCTCCCCTTCCAAAAAGCGGGGGTGACGCAAATGGCGACCTCCTGAGGGAAATCAGGGACGGTGTTTTTGCCCTCATCGTTGCCCTAAGCAGGATAGCGGATGCTTCCGAGGTGGCGAACACCATCAAGATGGATGGTCGGAATCGGTCAACAGGTGTGGGGGGACGCGGTGGACCCTCCTGGGCTTGTCGGGTGGTGGCGGGTCGGTTGAATCTGACACGTGGTGTGGGGAAGGTTGCTTCCAAGAGGAAAAGGACTTCCGGGGGAGCGGGTTCGGTGCATGGTGCGGGAGATGTGATGCCCAGAGCAGGGCAGTCTACCGAGCAGGCAGTCCTGGTGTGTGATGTGGAGGGTTCGGCACTTGTGATGGGGCAACCTACTGAAGACGTGGTTCCAGGGGCTGTGGTACTGGCAATGGGGTTGCTTCCTGAAGCGGTGGCTCTGGAGGTTGTGGCATTGACAGCAGGGCTGGTCCCTGAAGTGGTAGTCCCAGAGTCGAGCGGAGGTGGGGGCAGGCAAGGGATTGATTACTTCCGACAACCTGATCCTTCTGATCCCAACGAGGCGCATGACTTGTTTTATGGTGAATGACTGATGATGTGTGGTGTCGTGGTGTTCATAGTAGTCATACTGATCATGTTTTTGTGGTGTTCGTTTTACCGGATTGTCGCTTGGACGTCGGCGGTGTCGTCGGGGTTTGTGGATTGTCCTGTAATTCGGTTGAATCGTGTTGATTAGTTTAGTTTGTATTAATATTTTAACAAGAAGGGTTCTAATTCTAAGAAAATCTACATGGTACCGTTAGTCTAAGGGACAGTATGGGATTCCGCGGTTTTCAGGGTTCTTCCTGAGCGGAGTTTTTCGGAGGGTCAGATTTGAGCGCTGAGTGGAAACTGCTGGCTCCATATTGCCAAGAATCAGTTAGGATAATCTAAACGAGTAGTACTCAATACCCTGTCGATCAACAGATCGTAGTGGGTGAGCGTGTGGTCCTTGCAACTAGAATTCTGATGGGGTTTGGAGGGTCAGATTCGGAGGGTCGGAGTTCAGAGGGTCAGAGTTCGGAGGGTCGGAGTCGGAGTGTTTCCGCAGAAACAGGTCGAAATCTTTCGACGATTGGTCACGGGGGGTTATATTCCTGAAAAGGTTAGATGCATTGTTTTGTTTTACGTCCGTAGGCATAGTTGGTGTTCAACACGAACAACTGGTGCCGGAGTCAGGGGCCTAGCTTCTTATTCCTCGGTTTCCGAAGCGTCCGACGTCTCAGACTCTTCTTCAACCTCTTCCATCACGGAGGCTGCGTGCCCTTTGGTGACTGTGGTGGTGGATCTTGGGCATTCCTTGGCTGAGTGGCCCGATCTGCCGCAGAAGAGGCAGAGGTTTTGTTCGAAGCGGCATTGCCGTTCTTGCGGTGTAAGTTTTCCGTCTTTTCCGATTTTGGACGAAAGATCCGTGGTAGTCCTGCTGCCACTGGACAGGGTCACAGATTGGCCTACATTGGCCGTCTTATTGCCCGTGTTAGGGGCCGAATATGTGGTCACGGGGGTCCTCCCTCTGTCGTAGGGGCGGTCGAAGTTCTGGGTGGAGGGGGGCTCTCTGGTGATTTCTGATCGTCGCTCCCAGTAGCGGGCGTCGATGGATTGGGACAGGAGACAGAGTTGGAGCAGGGAATGGGGCTTTCCTACTCTAGAGATCTCGTCCTTGATTCTGCCGGGGAGTCCGTTGTAGAACTGGCGACGAAGTGCGGCGTTGCCCCAGTGGACGCGGGTGGCTAGTCGATTGAATTCGACTACATATTTCGTGATGCACTGATTATCGCACATGCGGAGGGTCTCGAGGTCTGCTTCGGCCTCTCCTTCTGGGTCGTGGGGGCCGAAGTTGGTTTTGAGTTCGTTTACGAACTCCTCATAGTCATGGAGCCAGTCTGGCTCATCAGGGGCAGAGAGGGCTGGTTCGAACCAGTCCAGGGCAGTACTGGTCAGGTACGACAGTACGTAGGTTACCTTGGCACTCTCGGTGTTGAAAGCATCAGGGCGGTCATGGAAGTTCAGTCTACATTGCACTAGAAAGGCTTGTAGTTTCCTTGAATCGGATCCATCAAAGGTATCCGGGTCCCGAACCTTGGCGGCGTGGGGGGCTGATCTTCTGGGGCTGGCTAAGTTGCTTGCCAGCATAACAAGGGCCTGAGTGAGATCAGGCACAACGTTGGGTCCTAAGGTGGGGGCCCCTCCCGGGTGTGTAGGAGGTGGCGGTGCTGCAGCGGGTGGTGTGACATAGGGTTGGGCGATGGGGGGTGGTGCCGCGAGTGGAGGTACGACAGGTGGTGCAACGAGTGGTGGTGCTACAGGCAGTGGTGCCACGTGCGGAGGTGCGAAGAGTGGTGGTATATAGGGGGGTGCCGATGAGTCTGACGGCGCTGCTGTGGATGGTCCTGAACTGGACCGCATATCCGATGGCGACGATTGTTGAGTCGCCGGGGGGTGGTTCACGAGGAACGGGTTGGTCAAATTCAAATGCAGGTGTTGGTCCGCATTCGAGAATCTGGAGTCGGAAGAAGGCTCCGGGGGGTGTGCTGGGGTCTGAGGCGTCTGGAAACTTGGTCCGGGGACAGGCAGTTCTCGGGGGATGGATGCATGGTGGGCAGATGCCTGAGTGATTGTCTGCATGGCTTGTGAACGTGTGATAGGTCTCATGCTTAATGACAATCAGGAGTGTGAGTACGAATATACTGTTAAATCCGCATGTCGGCACTTAGCTAGAGACTTCCGGAAGGGTCTTCGGAGGGTTCCGAATGATTTCCGAGAGGGGGTTCGTATTCCGGGGATGGAGGGACTAAGGGTCGCGGACTCGGGATCGGGATCGGAACGGGGGTGGAAGTCGGGAACGCCGGGGGTCTTGGGACTGTTCACGGTATAGGGTGGTATGAGTGGTTCGAGGTCCTTCAACTTATGTGTTGCACCCTCCTCGATCGTCTGTCATACTGGCAAATAGTCCAGTCGACTGGTGGGTTATATACATGTATCTAGTCTTGTACTATCTTTTACCAAGTAAAGACAAGTGGGGGAAGAGAGTACAAGGGGCAATATAAAACGAAGAACAAAGGAGTGAGGTACGCGGTGATCCTGCACGTCGTCTATCAAAGGAGCGAAACCTTGACTTCGGAATCTTCGGAGGTTCGGAAACACGGAACCTCGGAGTAGTGCATCAGGAATCTGGAAATCGGTTATTCAGGCTTTGAGTGATTGGAAAGGTCCTGGAAACGGTGCGGGTGGTTGTGGGGTTTAATGTGGGTTTATTTGGTGGCATGGGCCATAACACATCATTACTTAGAAGGTTCCGGTGACCCTGTCAATGTCATCACCGATCATAAGAACTTGGAGTACTTTTGTACAACCAAGTTGTTGACTAGACATCAAGCTAGGTGGTCGGAATACCTCTCTCAGTTTAATCTTGTCATCCGTTTCAGACCAGGTTGTTTGGGCACTAAGCCTGATTTGGTCACTAGACGATGGGACGTCTACCTTAAGGAGGGGATGAGCGACTATGCCACCATTAATCCCCAAAACCTTCGACCCCTCTTCTCTCAACATCAGTTGACCATGTCCCTTCGAGCCACGAGCCTTGTTGAACCCGTACTGAGGGCCTCGACTCTTATGGACACCGAGCGTATCCTGAACAACATCAGACATCATCTTCCTTCCGACTCCTTAGCCCAGAAACACCTCGTGAATAACGATGACCCAAAGTGGCAGACTAATTCCAACGGTCTGTTGCTATTCGACGATCGCATCTACGTTCCCGAGGCTCAAGACTTATGCTTACATGTGTTACAACATAAGCATGATCACATTCTTTCTGGACACTTTGGAATTAACAAAACCATAGACCTTGTCAGATGCGACTACAAGTGGCCTGGCATGCGCTCATTCGTTAAAGACTACTGCAAGTCCTGCATGACGTGTATGTGGAATAAATAGCAATGTCACAAGCCATATGGATTACTCAAACAGCTTCCAGTACCAGATAAAGCCTGAAACTCGATATCCATGGACTTCATTGAGCAGCTTCCCACGTCCTCAGGATTCACAGCCATCCTAGTCATAGTCGACCGCTTCTCCAAACAGTCTTTCTTCATTCCCACTTCTGTTACCATCACTTCCTCTCAGCTTGCAAAACTCTTCATACTTCATGTATTCTCCAAACACGGCATTCCTTCTCACGTCACTTCAGATAGAGGCTCGGAATTCATGTCCCACTTCTGGCATTCTCTCAGGAAAGCCCTCGACATGAAGTTGCATTTCACCTCAGGCTATCACCCAGAAGGCAATGGCCAGACCGAGTGTACTAATCAGACAATAGAACAGTACCTTCGTGTCTATTGCAACTATCAACAAGACAATTGGGCTTCGCTATTACCCCTTGCAGAGTTCGCCTATAACAATGCTCCTAGTGCCACCACTGGAGTCTCGCCTTTCTTTTCCAACAAAGGCTATCATCCCAATCTCACCATTCATCCCGAACGTGACCTCACTTCATAGACTTCATAGTCGACCTGGACGAGTTGCACCAACAACTTCGAACCAATATCCTCAATGTTCAACAAATGTACCAATCCTCAGCTGATGCCAAATGACTTCCATCTCCAGACTTTCCTATTGGCAGTCTCGCGTTTATTAAAGCCAAATTCCTCAGGACTACCCGTCCTGCAAAAAAGCTAGCTGAGAAGTTTTTGGGTCCATTTGAAATCATTGCACGTCCCAGTACTCACTCAGTTACTCTGAAACTCCCAGGCTACATGAACGCAGTACATCCTGTATTCCACGTTTCAATGCTTGAGCCAGCCTCCCCTAATCCCATTCCTAATCGCATTCAACCACCTCCGCCCCCAGTCATAATCGATGGCGAAACCAAATTCAAGATATCCGAGATCCTCGACTCAAAAATCGATAATCGACGTACGGCGTGCAGGTTGTTGTACTTAGTGTGGTGGGGAGGATATGAAGGCACAGACGAAGAAACTTCATGGCTCCTTGCAACAGAACTCAATCACGCTTCAGAACTCGTTCAAGACTTTCACAAGTAGTATCCAGACAAACCTGGACCATTACCCATTCCATAAGCACCTCGCAATTTCTCTTCCATTCACTCTCGCTCATTCCATTCATTATCACTCTCGCATTTCAGTTCCGTTCATTCTGTCTTTAAGTTCAAAATAATAATAAAAACCTCAATTCCGATTCACTCATTCCAACTCGCAATTCAGCTTCTTCTTCCATTTTCAAGTTCAACTCTCAGTTTCCATTCCATTATCATTCCTTATTCCAATTCAACTCTTAATTCCGAACCATTCACTCAATTCACACTCAAGTCCAATCCAAAAAAAAAGAAAATACAATTCAACTCCACACTATTCTACAATCCTAATTCTACTTCCCCATCATCCTCCAAGTCATCAAAAGCACTCCTCGGGTTTTCAGACCCCAATACCCAATTCTCCCAAGTTCCCCGTACCCTGGGTGGTTCCTGTACAATGTTTGCACTGGCAGACATCTGATAACCTATCTGCAACGATAAGTTCCCTACCTCTGCTCGCAATTCATCATTTATCATCCTCAGCTTGGCATTTTCATGCTTGCTATCCATGACTTCATGCCGAAGCTCATTGACTGACTGCTTGAGCTCCACCAGAGCTGCAGTCAAGGCAATGACTGGGGAGGGCTGGGGAGGTGCAGGAATGACAAGGGGAGGAGGGGGGACGACCATGGGAGGCGGTGAAGGAAGAGGCGGGGGAGATGGCATGGGCGGTGGAGGAGGTGTAGGAGGTGAAGGAGGAGGCAGTGGAGGCGGTGGAGGTGTAGGTGTTGACACCCTTATGTGCAGTGTCAGAGTGGGTGGTTCAGGAGGTGAAGGGGATAAAGGCTGAGAAGTCAAAGCTCCATGTTGGAAGAGGGGAGTATGCATCCTGGTCCTTTTCGAGGGTCCTGGTCCGTCCAAATCGCAAACTTCAGGTGTACCTTCTTCCCTCGCCCTTTTCTTCCTCACACTTCCTGTAACTTTGCTATTCCTCACCTTTCCTTTCCCTTTTCTCTTACTAGTGTCTCTACCTCACACATTGATTGAACACCCAATCCCCGCTCACTACACCACACACACGCACCCAAATCTAACTCACCATCCCACTTCCTCAGACATGTGTTTTGACGCTTGACACATCGATCACATGGAGCATCCGACTTACGACCCTCAATCCAAGGGGTATCTTCATCCTCCTCTACCAACCTCACGTCACGATAAAACATGATGAGGTTGTCGGTGTCGTCACCTCGCATTTTGAGGCGAGCATACTGAAGGAACAACCGATAAGGAAAAAGTTGAATCATGAGAGGAGGCTTACTTACCTTTGCACTTTTTAAGTGCGAGCCTTCAATCCACGGCACCCTCATGTCGATGGCGCCTTGCACATCTTCTTCAAGTTGTGTCCTAGCATGCTCAATGGTGGATGACGAGGGGGTGGGGATGTCAATGGGATGAGGGGTGTTGAGGTATGACACGATGGGCGAGCTGTATATGCCCATGAGTTTGTGGATGTACGAGGGGTTGATATACGAGTCTTCCATTTGCGACGTCGACGATGGTTACCCCCCAAACTCCCTCATGGTCACTCTTATACACTTTTGCATTTCCGAACTCCAATGGGGCCACTGTTCTAGAACTTCATTTCTGCAGCCTTGTGGGACTCAGCCATAAGGGGGGGATACTTTTAGGAACCATACGCCGGCATACCCGACTATTCATTTCAGCCCACTTAGCCCAACTCCACCCTCACTTGCCTATACGCCCTCAGCCCATGGACTATATGCACCTCATGTATCCGTCTTGGCATCACATGCTCCTGTCAATTCATTCATTCCATTTACGTCACACTCTATATGCTCACTATTCCATTCCACCTTCATTTACATCAATATCCTTTCATTTACATTCCGCTCCACTTTCATTTATTCACAATTCCGCTCAGTCTCTTATATCTGATTTGCTATTATGTTCCTTAGGGTAACTCCATTGGGAATCGGAGTGACACATCACTCCCCAATGTCACAGAGGAGATCATTATTTGGGGCATAGTATTTCCATTCTCACTTTTCATGATCCTCGGCTTTCATATTCTATTATAGGAATCTAATCAACTCCTAGTAGATTTGAAAGTAGTATAAAGATCTTATACTTCAGTAGTTCAGTCCTCAGTCAGATAATCAATCTTGATTTTGATTTTCTACTAGCTAATTCTCTGTCTCGCCTTTCTGAAATTAGGGCCAGTACGACCCCATGGGCGCAACACACAAGTTGAAGCCATACCCTGCCCCGAACCTCACCATTGATTTATCTTTGGGAGATTTTACGTTAATTATGATTACATCATTCCTTCACATTGTAACAACGAGATGGTGTATTGGACCTTTGACACATCCGTGTTGAAAGCAGATGGACAGTCTCGAAAGTTTAGCGTGCACTGCAAGAAGAATGTACGAAGCTTAGCTTGGTTGGTGCCATCATAGATCTCAGGCTTGCAAATCTTGGCATGATGGCCAGGATCGTTGTTATGTCTAAGGGGTGGTTGGGCTAATCGCTCGACTAGTTTTTTGACAATTTTGTTGGTGTTAGTGTTCAAATTGATAGTGGAGTCTGTATCATCTGTGTCATTATCATTAATTGGGTCTTTATCATCATCATCCAGAGGTCTAGGAGGAGGGTTTCTGCCTGATGGGCCAGCTTCATTGATCGAAGGTTGTTCTAACAGTTGTTGAAGTTTGGAAATCTCCTGCAACTGATTCAGGACTTCTACAATGTAACCTAGACTGTGGATGGTCGATCAGGTATTCAGGATGGTCGTAATGTGCAAAGTGATATGCGAAGTATGGTCAGGTGTAGAAGTCAGATAATACTGTTATAATGTAAAGTAATGATGTAGTCATAATTAAAAGTATATCTCCCAAAGACAAAGCAATGGCAAGGTTCTGAATAGAGTTTGGCTTCAACTTGTGTGTTGTGCCCACCAGATCGCACTGGACCCTAATTTTATCAAGGCAAGAATGGAAATGAAGTCTAAGATAAACAGAAGAAGCTTAGTCAAAATCTTAGTCAATTATCTGACTGAAGACTGAACTACTGAACTTTATACTACTTTCAAATCTACAAGGAGTCGACTAGATTCCTATAATAGATAAGAAAGTCTGAGGATCATGAAAAGCAAGAACAGAATACTATGTCCCAATCTTGATCTCCTCTGTGACATTGAGGGGTGATATGTCACCCTGATTCCCAATGGAGTTATCCTATAAGGAATGTAGTAGCAGATTGGATTTCAGAGATAAAGCAGAATTGTGAATAAGGAAAGTAGAGCAGAATGTAATAAGAAAATATTAAACATAATTATAAGTCAAGATGGATGTGTGAGCATATGGGAATGGACATAAATGAGTGGAGCATATTGAATGATGCATGTGACACCAAGATGGATACATGAGGTGCATTGAATTCAAAGGCTGAGGAGCATATGGTTGAATAGGTGAGTGAGGGCAGAGTTAGGCTGAATGGGCTGATTTGAATAGTCGGGCATGCTGGCACAATGGTTCCTAATTAGTATGCCTTGATATTGTACTTATTCTGTCTCTTTTATATATATTCACTTTTGGATCCCCTTACCAGTGTCTGATTGGCTTCTGTGGGTAGGCTCTGGGTTAGAGTCCCTGAGTCAAGCCTAGGGGGAAGGCTAGGGATGGGTGGTGTCCCACTGGTTCTATCCTCCAACAGTTCCTCTGGATCAGTACCTGAGTGAGTTGCCCTTACAGGCAAAACAGATGCAAGAATACCTTTGAGTTACTCGTATTTCATCAAAACCACAAGTCAACAGTATTGGATGTTCAACACTCTATGATCCTAATAATGGTCATCTTATTTCATTTAGGATGACCTTTGACAATGATTACACAGTGGATACACTCATTTATTTGTTGGGGTATGATTTTATTCCCCTGCACTTGTGTTTTGTTCTTACACTTGTGTTTCTCTTTTGTGCTTTTCACTTTTGCATTTGCATTCTCTGGCGCTTAAAATAAGCGCCCATAACGATGCACCTTTGCACACCTTTGGGTCTTGTCTTTAGCATCCATATTGACAAGCCACAAAGGCCATTGTTGCTCTCTGTGTGTGACAGTGAAGAGTCTCTAGACCTTCCCTGCCAACAGGTTATGGGCCCCAGGTTTTAACCATCCCACACTGCAACACACACTTGTCCAATCCTCCTACTTTTTGGCACACACCTTCCTACAGGTTCCATCCACCTCCTGTCCAATTTTCAGCCTTATCCATCAACAATTGACTTGACAACACCCTTATCATGTCTAGGTGTCATCCTACCCTTTTCTCCTGCCACCCTTCCTGCTTTCATATTACCCTCCTCAACAACACCAACCATTCCCAGTGGAGAGGAGAGATGAGGGCTGTGTTGCAGAGCAGGAGAGTGTGGCAGATTGTCATTGGAAGGAGGGTCATGCCTGTTGATGCTGTCAAGGCAGCCATTTGGGATGAGGATGCATCTATGGCAGCTGGAGACATCTTCTTAGGGGTTCAGCTTGATCAGAGGGTTCATTTTGAGGGTATTGCTGAGGATCCAGTTAGGATGTGGTCAAAACTCAAGTTTGTACACCTCCAGGAGCCTTTTACCATCGCTCCTGCACCTATACAGCTCCCTGCTTCATCTACTAGCTCTATTACACCCCAAACAAAGTTTTGTGTACTCTGCACACACCAGGGACATTCCCAGGACATCTGTCATCCTTTTCTACCTGAAAACTTGAATTCTCAGCGTCAAAATCGCTCTCAGAAGCAATCTGCACCATCTAACATCATTGTGCACACTAATACTACCTTATCTGCTCCAATTTCAACCCCTGATGTTGAATTTGATGGAAATCCAAGTGCTGCATCACTTTCTGCCTTTGCACTCTCTTCCACACCGCTTCAGCTCAATGCTGAGTTTGATTGGATTGCAGACACCGGTGCTACATCTCATATGACTCCTCATCGACACTGGATACGTAATTTTCGTCCACTTGTCATTCCCATTCAACTTGCAGACCACCAAGTCATCTATTCTACTGGAGTTGGCACTGTCCAATTACACCGGTGGTAGATGGTGTTTGGAAGTGCACTTTAGAGTTTACTCGAGTGCTCCATGTTCTGTTGGGTGCAAACTTGCATTCACCCCTGAGAGAGCAATCTCAATATATTGTAAAATCATAT